>JAJOOH010003772.1:0-18550 GCA_029582605.1 Solanum gracilifrons | reverse complement strand
TATTGTGATGCACCTAGAGTTGGTTTGGGTTGTGTATTAATGCAGAATGGTAAAGTTATAGCTTATGCCTCCAGACAGTTGAAAGTTCATGAGAAAAATTACCCAACCCATGACTTAGAGTTGGCTACCGTAGTATTTTCTTTGAAGATATGGCGTCATTATTTGTATGGTGTTCATGTTGATGTATTTACTGATCACAAGAGTCTTCAATATGTGGTCACTCACAAAGAGCTTAATCTCAGACAAAGGAGGTGGTTAGAATTACTCAAGGATTATGACATGAGTATTCTTTACCACCCAGGTAAGGCTAATGTTGTTGCTGATGTTTTAAGCAGGTTGTCTATGGGTAGTACTGTCCATGTGAAGGAGGAAAAGAGAGAGTTAGCGAAAGATGTGCATAGACTTGCACGCTTAGGAGTCCGACTGATGGATTCCACAGAAGGAGGAGTAGTGGTGATGAATGGGGTTGAATCATCATTAGTGTCAGAAGTAAAAGAGAAGCAAGACCAAAATCCCATTTTTCTTGAATTGAAGGCAAATGTTCATAAGCAGAAAGTTATGGCTTTTGAACAAGGGGGAGATGGCGTACTGAGATATCAAGGTAGATTGTGTGTACCAATGGTGGATGGACTCCAAGAGAGGATCATGGAGGAAGCTCATAGCTCCAGATATTCCATTCACCCGGATTTCACAAAGATGTATCGTGACTTGAGAGAGGTATATTGGTGGAATAGTATGAAGAAGGGCATTGCAGAATTTGTTGTTGGTGTCCAAATTGCCAACAAGTTAACGTAGAGCACGAAAGGCTCGATGGTTTGGCTCAGAATATAGAACTTCCAGAATGGAAGTGGGAGATGATAAACATGGATTTCATCACAGGCTTGCCAAGGTCTCGCACGCAGCATGAATCCATTTGGGTGATTGTTGATAAAATGACAAAATCAGCCCACTTTTTGTCGGTAAAGACTACCCTTTCAGCAGAAGATTATGCCAGGTTGTATATTTAGGAGGTGATAAGACTTCATGGAGTCCCTATTTCGATTATATCAGAAAGGGTGCTCAATTTACTACACAGTTTTGAAAGTCATTCCAGAAAGGCCTGGGTTCAAAGGTCAACTTGAGTACTTCTTTTCATCCTCAGAAAACAGATGGTCAAGCAGAGCGCACTATTCAGACCTTAGTGGATATGATGAGGGCATGTGTGATTGATTTCAAAGGTAATTGGAATGATCACCTATCCCTTATTGAATTTGCATACAATAATAGTTACCACTCTAGCATCTAGATGGCTCCATATGAAGCTCTTTATGGGAGAAGATGCTGATATCCTATTGGATGGTTTGAAATTGGTGAATTAGGGTTGATAGGACCAGATTTAGTTCATCAAGCTATGGAGAAGGTGAAAGTGATTCAAGAGAGGTTGAAAACTGCACAGGGTCGTCAAAAATCCTACACTGATGTTAGGAGAAGGGAATTAGAGTTTGAAGTAGATGATTGGGTATATCTAAAAGTCTCACCCATGAAGGGTGTTATGAAGTTTGGTAAGAAGGGAAAACTTAGTCCCTGGTATATTGGACCTTATCGAATATCTAAGAGGATTGACAAGGTAGCTTATGAGTCGGAGCTACCACAAGAGTTAGCCGCGGTTCATTCAGTGTTTCACATCTCCAAGTTGAAGAAGTGCATGGGTGATCCTACATTGATCATACCAACTGAAAATATTGGGATCAAGGATAGCTTATCTTATGAGGAGATTTCTGTTCAGATTCTAGATCGCCAAGTTCGCAAGTTGAGAACAAAAGAGGTAGCATCAATCAAAGTCCTTTGGAGGAACCAATTTGTTGAGGAAGCTACTTAGGAAGCTGAAGAGAACATGAAGAAGAGATATCCACATCTCTTTGAATCCAGAGAAAGTGCAGACCAAGGTACTAATTCTCTTCTTAGTACTCTTTGATTTATGAGTAAGCATGTTGTTTGTTTGCATTTGCTTGTTGGGTGTTTGAACTTGATGTTACACCCTTAGCCTAGTAAGAGTAATCTCATTCGAGGATGAATGTTCCCAAGGGGGAGATATTGTAACATATCGCAAAATTGAAATAACTCGAAAGAAGCCAATAATTGGAAATAGTCATTTTTGGAAAGAATGAAAACCTGGAAATTTTGTTAAGTTAGAATAAGTTGAGTTTTGGTCAACTTCAAATGAACATAACTTCTAGATCAGGATGAGCTAGGTGTACTTCCAGATATGGTAGGAAAGCTCTTGGAATGATCTTTCCAACGCTGCTGAGTTTGCGCTATTCCGAATTCGTATGAGTGAGTTATGCCCTTTGGAATTTGGGCTATTGGAATAAGGAAAGTCCAATCCGGATTTTGGAAGGGTAATTTAGTATTTTCCTTACCTAATTATTCTAATTCGTTTTTAGGAGTTTAATTGGAGTTAAATAAGATTTTAGTCAGTTTAGAAAAGTGAATTTTATGCTAGGGCTTGGAGAAGAGGAGAAAAGAGGAAAAAGGAGAAGAACGTTCAAGATTCATCGATTTCGTCGAGTTTAGCTTGTGGTTTTCGTCGGGGCTGATCCCTACAAGGTATGGGAGATCACATAGCGTTGGGTTAGTTCACCCACGTGCCCAACTTGATTCAGTTTCAGCTAAGTATATTGATTTGAAAGTAAATCCCTTGAATTCTTGATGAAGTTCGTTTGAATCCTTGTGGGTTGTGTTGTTGGAGTTTTCTTGAAATTGATTCACGTTATTAGTTATGTTTTCGAGTAGAATCTGATGTTATTTGAGGGTATAAATGATTCTAAGTGTTTGGAGAAAGAACCCATGGAGTTTAAAGGGTTTAGAGCTGTAAAACAAAGAAGAAAATTTCGTCGGACAAATCTTGGTAGTGCCTCCGCGTCGCGGACCTGCTCCCCAGATTTGGGAAAAATGGTTTTGCATCGCGGAGCGGTCACGGACCGTTCTTCCTTAAATGTTGTTTACGAAACAAAAATTTTAATGTTTCTCCGCTTTGCGGGCTCACCCTTAGACAGTGAATTTTTTTTATCTTTTCTCATGTTTAGCTATCTAAATTCATTCCTAAACATCATAAGATCTTTCCTATCACAAATCACAATCCTTGAATCCATAATTCAATTCAAGGAAAGTTAATAGTCAAGTTAGAAGTTAAGAAGTAAGTCAAGAGAAGTTCTTTAAAGTTTTCAAAAGTCTTTCACAAGTGTTTTAACTTTGTTCTAAGACTTAAGTTTTAAGTTAAGCAAAGAGTAAAGATTTGAAGTTCATTTCTTCAAAGAATTATATGGGGACTATGTATTCCCAAAGAGTTTAAAATGTTTTCACATTTGAGCAAGAAAGGGAACATCAATTCCAAGAGAGCTTTTAAGCTAAGTTTTTGAGTAATTATCTCAAATCAAAGAAAGAAGTTTGTTTTAAAAACATATGAGCTAAGTATATTTTGAGAATAGTATTGAGCACCGAAATGGGGATGCGAGTTCATATTAACTCAAGTCTCCATAAACTATGTAGCCCTCATGGGTAGTAAAGGAATATACTTTTTAGATGACTCCTTAAGATGCTTTTAGTATAAGCTAGTGGATCCACTAAGTTAAGTGTTCTATATGACGGCAAAGTATAGGACAGTTCTGGCAGCGTGGGAAAGACGTTGTATCACTACTTAGACACATAGTGGTGGTTGTCGGTTAGAGAATCTCCCACAGAAACTATATTACTTTATTATACAAGTAAAGTTGAGTTTCTCATTGCATTTTCTTTAACGAACTAAGTTGTTTTCTACTGTTTTACAAGCTTTATATATACCACATGTGTTTAATTACTTTATGTTGAGTTGAGTTGTTCAGGAGTTGAGTAAAGCCAAGGTAAGTGTTCCTTCCAGATTCTTCTCAAGCTTAAGTTATGTTTAGCATTCCAACTCGTATACTCGTACATACAATGTATTGATGCCAGTTGGCCTGCATCGTCTTATGATGTAGACGCAGGTAACCAAGATCAGCATCCAGCGCCTCGTTGATCCAGTTTGAGCACTCAGAGTCTTGTGGTAAGCCTCCTTGCTTCCGGAGGATTCCTTTTTATTGTTTTCAATTTTATTATTAGTTCATTAGGATGTCGTGGGCCTATCTCGACATCCATATCAGTTGTTTAGAGGCTTCATAGACAGACAGTCAGTTGGTTAAATTCATTTGTCACTACTTTATTATTGGCTTATGTTTTTGAGACTTAAGGTTGCCATTTTGGCCAAGTTGAATGTTGACTTTTAAACATTCTAAGTTATGATATAATTCAAGTGAGTATAGTGTTTTTCATCATTATAAATATGCATATAGTCTTCCGCTGAGTAAGTAAGTCAAACCAAGGGTTCATTTGGGCCCAGCAATGGTTCTCGAGTGCCAGCCACATCCAGGGTGTAGGCTCGGGGCGTGACAAGACCAATTCTTTAGTCTGAAAGTAACCCAAGATAGGGCATGTGATGATCCGTGCACTAGTCATACGGGGACAAACGAGGGGTAAATTGGTATCTATTGTAATGACTTGAACCGTCATTAATTACTGGGCCACTGTCCCGCTAGGGCGGCCTAGATGCCGCTAGGGCGGTGGCTCCACGGCAGGGTAAGCTGGCGCCAGAGCGGGATAGATGAGACAAAATGTAAATAACGTGAAATCTTATTTTCTCTTTCTTCCTAGAATACCTAATTTAGACGTAAACCACCCTAGAAACCCCCAAAAAGCTGCTCTAAGCTTGGGAAGAAAGGAGAAGGAGATTTCTAGCGTAAGGAGGTCGAGGGATTGCGGATTTCCGGCCAAGATTCACGAAGTCCAGAAACAAGAATCGCAGCCATAATTCCGCGCAGCTGCTTGGCGCCCATGTAGGCTAGGTTTTATTAATTGAGTAGTATAAATTTGTGCCCATTGCGTAGTATAATGATAATCAATGGTAGGATTCATGCGTAGGCCTTCGTGCACCGATCAAAAGATGATTAAATCATAGGAAGAAGCCTTAGATAATAAACTAGGGTTGAGTATGGTCGAGTTGTTATTTAAGTGATATATGTTGAGGTATACTTCTAGGTGATAGTTGTGATTTCATGTTGTGTGAGTATGTTCGTTCTTGCTTCATTATAATACATGTATGTATGTGAATGTTGCATTATTGATCACACTAGTTGTAATGAGATATATGAATGATGAATGCCATGAATCATGACTGAATTGTATGATTATGAGAATATACTTGTGATTGTGATTGTGGCTTGTTGAATGGATCGTGTGTTGCATTTTGACACACTAACTTGGATCAGTTGCCATGTTTCAGCATAATTATGGGATCTATTGCCACGTTCTGGCATAATTATTGGATTGGGTACCATGTTCCAGTATGCTAACAGTTTGGGTTTGGGTCCCATGAGAGGACCAATGACTTGACATAATTGTATATCTTGAAATGGTGAAGTTGTGCGTGGTTCATAAGTGATATTTGATGTTGTTTCCCCGGAATTGTAAATGATTATGATGACTTATTTATGTTTGTTCTACTATGTTGATTTAACCATTATGTATCTCATTGTTGAATGAAACTGAAAGGGCCAAGGGTTCAAGAGTGTTAATGTTGAGAGACAAGGGTTGTCTGTATGTTGCAAGGGTGAGAAGTTGACGTAGTGTACATGATGTAAATACTTAGGTGGATTTCACCTTGGAGAAAGGAGTTCGTGATTAGTAGTTAGAAAACTTGATATAAGGTACCATGTGGCAAAGAATGGGTAATATAAAAAAGGAAGTGAGGGTATCTAGTGGGTGGTTAGTCGGAATGCTTGTAGTTATATTCATGGTCTCTTCTATGCGTTAGGATGGTTAGGCCATGATCAAGAACCTAGTAAGTAGGTTGAATGAGGAGGTGGTTAGTAGTAAGGGTATTGGGGTAATTTTGAGGTATTCAAGAGAGGGTAAAGGTGGAGAAGCTAGTGGTTTATTGCATGTTCTTGCTAGTTGATTACTTATGTTATGCGGTAGGCGTCGGGTTGACCGATGATGTCTACCAGTACGTGTGGTTTGTACTGATACTACTCTTGCCATGCCTTTTGGCATAGTCTGGATGCAGGTTGGTGATGTTTCATTAAGTGAAGACGAAGAAATCTCCAGCAGCTTTTATTTTTTCTTCCGTATGGTGGGAGCTGTGTCTTTTATCTATTATGTCCTGTTTGTACGCTTAGTAGCTCTTGTACCTGTTTAGACTAGATCCTTGGGGTGTTAATTACTTTGCAAGTTTAAATCGGAATTGTTCTAAAAAGTTCTTATTTATAAAACCTTGTTTTTTTTCCTTCATTTATTTATTTAATCTTCTGCATGTTTTAACTATTGGGATATAAGGGTTCTCCTACTTAGGTGTTAGAGTAGGTGCCCGCACGCCCCGGTGGGTTGGGTCGTGACACGATCTCCATATATATGTAGATTTTTTGATAAAATTTACGGAGAAGGGCCTAAAATACCCCTCAATTATCATTTCAAAGTATATAACCGCAAGTAGTAGTACTTATTAATAGAATATTAAAGAGAATCTCCATATATATGTAGATTTTTGATAAAATTTACGGAAAAGGGCCTAAAATGCCCCTCAATTATTTCATTTGGTACAAAATTACCCTCCATCACCTTTCGGCCTTAAAATACCCCTGACGTCCATCTTATTTTTAATAGCTCCCTTAAAGTAAAATTATTAAATATTTACTTATTATGTTACTTAATATGTTGGTCCAAATTTAAACCCTTCTCAAATAAATAACAAAAATCATATTTTTAAATTATTATTTTTTTATGAAATCACATTTGATTCATATTTTGACTCGATACACTTGATAATAATATTGAAAAAAATAATTAATTTCATGATATCTTCCTATTGATTTGTTTAATATCAACCCCAATTTATTATAACGTAACTCAACTCAAAAATGGGATCCAACTAAAATTCATACTCACCCTGACAAATTGTCCATCTAAAAATAAATATTATTTTTATTAATATAAAATTTTCTATCAATTATCCAAATGTCTTGTTCATTTTCTCTTTTATTCTTTTTTTAAATCTCTTATTCTTAATTAGGATATCCGGGAATCAAATTTGAAATGAACTCACATGTTTATATTCTTTTAATTTGTAGTATTGTTATGGTGGGGTGAGAGTGGGGATAAGAGAAATAATTATTTTTATTCTTTTATATTGAATTTTGGGTACACACAAAAGAAACATGCAATATTCGAACATATTTGCTTAATTAAGTCATCTTTTATTAAACTAATTATTTCTATATGAATGCATCATTATTTTCCTCCTTTTTTCTCTCTTGTTTGTAATAAATTGAAAAAAATTAAATTTAAAATGCTGGACAAGATGCAAATAAAAAAAAAGGAAGAGATAAAAAGTGAGGGGGAGGGGGGAGGGTAGAGAGTAGATGCCTAACTTTTTTTAATTTTAATTTACTATGAATTCAAAATCAAGTCAATCATGTGAGCTTATATATTAAGTAATTTCAAATTATTTTAACGGAAACTGGCCTAAAATACCCTTAAACTATGAGATTTGATACAATATTGCCCTCCATCCACCTTATCAATATGATCCGTTAGACATAAGGGTATTTTTGAGCCAAAAGGTTGACGCCAGAAGTATTTGGGGGCCCAAATGTGGATGAAGGGTAGTTTTAAGTTTTATATCAATTTAAATTATTGAGGGACATTTTAGACCCTCCTCCGGAGAATTTATTACTAACTTAACCCGTTGAAGTTATTTTTATTTATTCATGGTGATAGACAATTTATTGTTTTTTCAATCACAAATCTCACGTTTTTTTAATGAAAAGATATTTATTATTATATTTTAAGTAACTTAATAATGTAAAAAGTTTTATACTATATATATATTATATAAAGAAAAGTTAAACTCTAATATACCAAGTAAATATATATCTTTTTCTATTCGAGTCATAATAATATATTAATTTACATAATCTCAAAAATTTGATGCAAGAAGATATAGAGTTGACATTATATTTCTTTAGATTAAAAAGAAACTGAGGGTTGTCATAATTTTAGCTCAAACTCAATTAGTATCTTAAAAGTTTTATTAAATAAGTATAAATTATTAATTTTGAATCTATCAACTTAAATATGTTACTCCCTTAAGTTATATTAAATGATTAATGATGTTTGAAGGTTAGATAAATTTGAAAAAAAACGTGCGAAACATCCTTTAAAAAAAGAGAGAAGAAATGTCCAATTCTAACTGTCTAAAATAATATTAACAAGTACATACATATCTTCTACTTGATTTCCAATTTATTTGATTTCACACTTTCTTCTGCATCCAGCCCCCCACTTTTGACTATTCATAAATACTACCTTTTTTTTTTCTATATACAAACTATACATAAAACCCCCTAAATTGCCTCATCAAACTCATCATCTATATTGTTCTATATCCAAAAAAAATATGCAAAGAAACAAACTACGTCAAGAATCCAAGTGAAAATAGTTGTTACATTCAAGTTATTTAGATATGAAAGCAGAAGGTTAATTTGTTGTCACTCAAGATGCTAAACAAGAACAATAATGGAAATATTAGCGCGCCTAAACGTGTTAGCAATGTTGGTGGTTCTCAAGATGAAAATAATTGTAGTACTAAGGCATCATCGTTGAGGTTGAGATTCAAGAATTCGTGTTTGAGTAAGAAGAAGAGAATATACAAATTGCGCAATTGGTTCATTGACTCAATTTTATTCAAGATTGTCTCTCTTTTTGAAGCAATTGTTATTGTTTCTACCTTAGCTTTCTTCTTATTCTCTTATGGTTTTCGTATTTGATTCTTATTTTTATATATATTCTGTGTAAACCAATGGTTCATTATTATTGGACAAAAGTTGATATGTAATGGGGTGTAAGGTTTCATTTGTTTTATTAATTTAGTTCTCTTTATTGATATTTCTCGTGTTTATATAAACTAGGATTCCCATTTTGGCGTTTAGTTTGTCGATTTAGACATTTTCTTTATTTTTCCATGACTCAATAAATACATAATTCAATAACTAAGTAAATAACTTATATATAATGACATTTTGATTGGTAAATGATAAGGTTTTTCAAGAACTCAAGTTCTTAGCTTGAACGAAGATTTTGAACTGTTTTTGAGTCGAAATGATTATTTTCACCAATGAGGTCCTAAAGCTTTGAGTATTGCTTTCAAGTATTAAATTTCGAATTCAAACCTTCCTTTTGAAATTGAGTTTGAGTGAATTGACCCATTGTTCTAAGCAATTGATGTGGGTATTGTTATTTTCGGAAAGTGATTGTTAATATATACTTGCTTGTATATAGATTGTGTGGCTTTGGAAGTGATTCGGAAGGGAAGACCCAACTATATATACCTCTAGCTATTGTTATACAAATGACTCACATATACCTTTACCTCTAACAGAAGTCAAAAATATTAATTTTTATTAAATTTTTTATTAAAAAAATCCATGTAGCACTACAACAAAAAATAACTTTTAGCGATAATAAATAGACATATTAATAAAGAGTGTTAAAGCTTTACCGGCATTAGTTAATTGTCATTAGATGCAGTGTCGCTAAAGGCTTTAGGGACATATACAAAGAGTGCTAATTGCGGCTAAAAATACATATTTAGCGGCAATTGAGCTATTGTCGTTAATTAATTGTCCCTAAAAATCGTTTTTTATGTAGTGTAGGGGTATATTTAATCCTTCTCACACATTTCTTTTCACTTTTTTAATTCAATGGCTAATTTAAATTTATTATTTTGATGGTCAAATTTTTTTTTCCACTTATTTTTTTGTAAAATTTATTATAGCTGCCCCTATTTATGTTACAGGTATAAAAAAACTAAATTACAATATGGCCGTAAAAAGGTAGTTTTAATTATTTTTTTTCTCTTTTTTCATTCACATTTCTTTCTTTTTATTTTAATTTTTGATTTTTTACACTAAAGAATGAAAGAAAAAATGAAAAAAGATAAGAAACTCAAATAATAATAATAATCAAAGAAGTCAAAAAGTAATTTATGTGTGAAAAAAATTAAATACATAAATATTAAAAATAATAAAAAATTAAAATTATTATTTTCACTTTTATAATGGTAGGGATATATGTGAGTCAATTTTGTAATAATAGATGTATATATGATCCACTTTTACAACAAGAGTTATATCAGCTCTAAATGACAAAGTTAACGGTATACTAGACGCTTTTCCCTTATATGTAATTAGTTACACTATATTATAACAAATAAATATATATCTTTATATTTGAGCAACAAATAGAATAATAATATTTTAATTTACATAATCTAAAAAAATTTGGTGCGAGGGTAAATATAAATTATTAATTTTGAAACTATTAAATTTAAAATTTTACTCTCCAATCTGTACTAAGTGATGTTTTTAGCTTAAACCTATTCAGGAGAGAAGGTGTGAAACCTAAAAGGAGGAGGAAGACTCCACTTCAATTCAACGTTCTAAAATAATAATATTGACAAGTACTTACACACATCTTCTACGTAATTTCCCAATTTCTTGTATTAAGTGAACATATTCTACACTTAAGTCATGCTATTCATACTTGCTTCTACACTACACCCCTCACATTTTGATTTTTCATAAATACCTTGATTATTTCACAATCTTATTTATATATATAGATATACCAAAACCCCTCATTGGCTCATCAAACTCATCATCTATTATTCTATCCTAAGAAAATATCACAAACTATTTAGTCTAAGAATTATATTGATTTGAGTGCTCATATATACGACGTCAGATTTTTTTGGTAACTATATTATAATTTAAAACGATTTTTTCTGGCTATATTGCAATTTAGTTTTGTATTTGACAAAAAATTGGGCCATCTATGATAAATTTTACAAGAAAATTAATGAAACATAAATAAATTTGACCATCAAAATAATAAATTTAAATTAGTCATTGGAACAAAAAAAGTCAAAAAATAAATAAATACGTGTGATAAAGATTAAATATTCCCATATGGATTATATTTTTTTCAAAAAAAAAGTAATTAAAAATTAAATTAAAATTAATTTTTTTCACTTCCGTTAGAGGAAAAGGGTATATGTGAGCTATTTGTATAATAGTAGGGGTATTTATGAGCCACTTTCATAACGAGGGATATAACAGCTCTAAATGACAAAGTTGAGGGGTACATCAGACCCTTTTCCTCTTTTTTAATGTTACATTTTAGTAAATCAAGATTAAAAATGAAGATATTCGAGAAAGGTGAGAATGACCTCCATGACGGACAAGGTGAGGAAGGTGAGATTGAGATGATTCGGATATGTGAAGAGGAGATGCACAAGTGCCCGGTGAGGAGGTGCACGAGGTTGACTATGGTGGATAATGATGAGGCTAGGGGTAGGCCTAAGAAGTATTGAGGAGAGGTGATTAGTCATGACCTAACACACCTACAGCTTATCGAGGACAAGATCCTAGATAGGAGGATATGGAGATCGAAGATTTTGATATAAAGTTATTAGGTATAAGTTGAGCGTTGTCACTACAACAAAAATAAATTTTAGCAGTAATAAATATGCACATTCACAAAGAGTGTTAAAGTCTTTACCAGTATCAGTTAATTGTCATTGGATCCAATGTAGCTATAGATTTTAGGAACATTTACAAAGAGTGTTAATTGCCTCTAAAAAATATGTTTTTGCGGCAATAAGTTATTGTCGTTCACTAATTGAAGCTAACATTCATTTTTGGTGTAGTGTGTCTACTTTTCCTTATTACTCTCCTACTATCTTTATCTTGAATTTTATTATCACTTATTTTTACTTTGCTTCAGTTAATGTATTATTTGGTATTGCTATTGTCTTCTCTTTTCATATCACTTAATTTTGATAAGTTTTACTTGAATCGAGGGTCTATCGAAAAGTGAAATTGTTTTGTATGAATTCATGTGTAGATATTGTCCATTAGTTTCTAATTAAAACCTTTAGTGCTGAAATGCATGCCTATCTCGCATTACAATATATGGTGGATTCTACTTCTTATCAATGCCAAGTTAGTGGAAATTGTTCAAATTTCACAAGTATGATAGCTTTACATACTTTTGCTAGGTTAACACCAATAGTAATATATCACAAGTTTTAGTTTCTTGAATTTTTATGTCACAAGTTCAATAGTGTAAGAGAATATTTAGCTCACATTGTTATTACACTTACCTGAAAATGAAGCAAACTATCATCATTCAACCCCACTTAAAATAATCTTTTCCAGGTGAAAACCAATACATCATTTAGGAACTTTTGAATGTGAAGTTACAACCTTTTTAAGTGTTTGTCATCAGCCTAAGCTAAGACTTTGTATTGTTTAGACTCGTGGCATATGTTCCGTTCGCCTTCTAAAACTGGAGAACACGTCCCCTGATTCACTATCTGCGCGTTGCATGTCCAAGTCCATGTCCATATTCCCAATGCCTGCTATCCTCTCACTCATTGATCCATAAGAATTTACTGAACCATCTCCAATTGGCTTAACATACTGTTGCATCACCAGCACGGAAAATGTGGAGTCGAATTCTGATGTCACTAAAAGATCACCAATAGCCCCGAGCTCAGGACAGTCACACCAATCGACTAGGCCAGCTGTTAGTGGTGAAACCACGCCTCGGCCTTTTCCTACGATGTAGAGATCATAGTTATGCTGATCCATTAGTTTTATGGCCTTGACAGCTTCTTCCACATCATTCAGCAACAGTTCTATGTATGTTACTGATTTGTCATTGGCTGTGCTGATCTTGAACCTGTTTAAGAACTCGTCGTCCATCAACTTTTCACTCTCTTTGTCAATCTGGACATTCACATGACTTTCATCAGCAAATTCCGTTTGCTCTATATCAGATGCGCCTTCGTCTGGAATGAACTTTACAACAGTTAGGCGTGTATCTGGACGATCAACCATTCTCAAAGCATAAGCTAGAGCTTCCCTGTCATCAGCACCTCCGAAAAAGAGGACAACGATATTTTTTGCATAGTCACTGGTTTCAGAGAGGCCACGATCGATGAGGATTCCCACAGAACAAGGGGCATTAGCTAGCACACCTTCGTTGACAGCCCGAATTTCAGGGTTGACATCCTCCATTTCACCCTCGATACCTCGTTGTTTGTGGAAAGGTAGAATGATGAAAGCTACACGCTTGTCTTTGGCAATGTTGCACATATCTTCATCCATGGTGGACAAAGCAGACCTTGCTGTGAGTACTTGTACCATCACTCCATCTGATCGTAGCTCATAGTTGTCGAAAGCAGTGATGATCTGTCTTGTTTGTGTCTCCTCGTGTCCAAGACTTCGCGAGCCTCGTTTCCCTGAGTTGTGTACTTCTAGCATAGATGATCCACGCCCGACTAATTCTACTACTTGGAGAGCAAAGACAGTTATTGGGGATGCTGGTGTAGAATGTGACGAGCCAAGAAGGTTGATGACTGAAGGGATGTCATGTGTACCATGGATGCAAGCAAGGACCCGAAGCTCCTCCTCCATTCTTGCCTTCTGTATAGTCCTTCGTTTATGGGGAGCAATTTCCTGTGAGGGACGGTGGAGCATAGTCATAGGTGTGACTATCGCCATCATCACCAAAATGCCAGCCACCATAAGGGAGTACAATTGTGTGCTCAAAACCTGGCCAAGATTTTCACAAAATACAAAATGGTTAGTCGAAAATCCATATCCAGTAAAAGCAAATACAGATTGGTAAGAAAATCAACCTGTTGTGCCTGACCAGCTTCGATAATGATCAAGGCCATGATACTCTTGGTGTTGCTAAGTACTCCAACAGCCAGGGCCTCCTTAATAGTCATTTCAGAGAAGAAAGTGGCAGCTATTGAGCCCAAGATTTTGGCTGAAACAAATAAAAGAATGTAGCCAACAATTTCGTAAATGCTGCCCATTTGTCCGAAATTGGTTCTGAGTCCACAAACAACAAAGAAAGTTGGCATAAAAATGCCCGTCACAAAGTCATCAAGCTTATCGATAATTTCTGCTTGAAGCACTTGATTAGGTATACTAAGTCCAAAGAGAAAAGCTCCAATAATAGGATGTGTCCCTAAAGCATCTGTTATAACTCCGGAAATAGCCATTCCAGCAAGGATTGAACATATAAAGAATTCACTATACCCTTGTCCTTCTGGCATTTTTCTAATGATCCAGCCAATGGCACGACGAAGATAAAAGACACAGAACAAGGCATAAGCAATCGTGCAAATTAATGCCCAATGGATATTAGCTGTACTCCCTGTGACAACATATCCTAGTGTAAGAATAAACCATGCACCAATATCATTGATTACAGCTGAAGACATAGCCATTTTCCCTATGTCAGTTTGGAGGATCTTTTGTTTATCAAGTATCTTAGACAGGACAGAGAACCCTGTAATAGTGAGAGCACCACCATAGAAAATGAAGCCTCTAACTTCTTCATCGCGAGTAAGTGAGAAATATAATATTGTTCCCATGACAAAAGGGATGATGATACCGATAATAGCAACATTTCTAGCCTTTATTCCAATTCGAAGAACGGATTTCATATCCATCTGCAATCCCACTAGAAACCCATAGAACACAAGGGCTACATGAGCCATTGTCTCAATAACATGGAAGTTGTAGTTTGGGAAAAGTAGCCTCCTGAACCTCATGATCCTTCCAAGTGCTGTAGGACCTAAAAGTATGCCACTCTACAAAACAAAATCATCTTTCTTCTTTAAACCTTTTTTTTGTATAAATGTCCAAATCAATGCATAACATCTAAACAGACACTCAAACTTTGCCTCAACTCGTCATGTATAAATTGAAGTGTCTGGATGTGCACTCTCAAAGTTAGAACGCTTACTTACCAACTAAGGTCAAGTTTGAGCGTTTCTTTATGTATTATGTCAAAATTTTATTCCTAAGTACACAAAACAATAAACAACATTTTCTCTGGAGTGTAATGCAATGCTTAGGCTATAGCTTCCTTTAAAAGGCTACAGTATCGCTGGAAATGCCACATTTTAAAAATGTATCTCAAATTCCACATCTTAAGAGTGTGTTTGATACGACGAAAGATTCAGATAGTTATATAGAAAATTACTGCAATCCTAACTGCAGTCATTTTCACCTTCGATGAAAATGTTTTCCATATAACAAACTTCAAAGAATGACTTTTTCGTGAAAAACATTTTCAGAAATAATGATTTTTATCGTATCGAGCACACCCAAATGTAGAAGAAAAGGACTCCCTTACTACAAAACACACCATATGTCATTTGGTTGAGAGTTAGAAAGGTAGATATTCATGTATTCAAACTAGCATATAGTTAATATCATATTTCATAACTTTTTATTGATTTCGCATAAAACTCTAAACACATCAAGATGAAATAACTAATACGTAAATAACACATGCACTTCATCCATTTCAACTTGTTCATCTAAGTTTTGACTTGACACGAAATTCAAGAATGTAAAAAAGACTTTTGAATCTTGTAGTCTTAAATTAATAATACGTAGAATTTACCAAAATACCCTTCAATCTTACATCATTAAACATGGCACGTAGAAAGTTAAAATTAAAGAGTTGTCAAAAAAAAGAAGGAAATAGACAACTTTTTTTAAACATGCTAAAAAAGAAAGTAAAACAAACAAAATGACACGAAGGAAGTATAAGTTATGAGTCAATGTAATATACTATATTATGCAGAGCAGAAGATAAAAATAACTAATCATTACGTTATTAATACATGCATAACTCTAATCAACGAACATACGGATCGAAATAAGAATTTCAAAGAATGTACTTACAATAATCTCAGCAACAAAAGGAGGTTGCCTGGTGGGTTTTAAGACAAAGGTGACAAAACGAGTGATCAAGATAGCTAATGAAACTTGAATAAAGAAAAGAGGGATAATTGGTGTCAAAGGATCTGGTCCTTCCCAAACTCCATTAAATCTATAAATTGTTTGTGCATAACATAGAACTTTTTCATTTAATTTTCCAACATCAATCAATGGCTCTGGATCTGCCATTTTTTCCTTTCTAATGTTCAACAACAACAACAATAACGACAACAAAAAGATTTTTTCCCTCTTAAACCACAAAATTTGTACAATCAAAATTTGTACATTATTTTTCTTGAACACCCTTTTTTTTTTTTGTCTAGTCTTGTGCCAGGGCAGGGAACAACCCTGGCTACAACCCTATTTTTGATATTTAGCCACCACAACAAATGGAGATATGTATAAAATTGAACATGAGTAAAACTAAAGATATGGTTATCACCATGTGAAAAATAGTAAAAACTTGTTTTTTTACCAACAAAGCTTTGTTCAAAGTGAATGGTTTTCCGCTCAATTTGGATGCTTAAAACATTTTTAAAAAATAAAAATAAAATTGAGGTTGTAATTTGACAAAAACAAATAAAAAAAATAAACATGAATTGTTGTGGGATTCGACTCCCATCCAGTGGATGTAACATCCAGTTGGTCGTGCACATTTTATCTGGTGCCATCTGTCACATAATGATCTAAGGGTCAATAATTATTCAATCAAAACAACCTCTTAAATCATGGTTAAGTTACAGTAGCTTTTTGGCTTACTACCAAATTCTCAAGATAGAAAATTAATCCGGGAAGGACGCTGAAATTTTTTCTGCTAATTCCAAAATCCCAAAAATTTGTTGATGCAAACTATCTTTTGCTGGAAAAAAGATTTCGTTACCATGGATAATATATGTCTAAGAGAAAAAAGATACAAGACTCAACAAATAGAGAAGATTAAATCATTTATTAGTGACAATAGCAGAAGATCAAAAAGAACAATCTAGTGGCAGTTTATTGTCATCATATTGACAATTGATAATTTAATTGAGGTTTGGTTATTGTTCCTTGAGGCAATAACATAGAGTTCTTTTGGTGTATTTGGCTTGAATTTTTTAATTACAAATCTATAATTTAATGCAAATTTGTTGTGTTGCTTATTTGAAGTTATTTGCACTTTATAGTTGAGAAACAATAATGGAGGAAACAATAATTTTCCTTTCTTGGTTAACGGAGAAAAACGGGATAACAGGGGATGTGATCATTATGAACATACTTACTAAGTTACTATATAGTTTTTCATCTCGTATTAACGAACATCTATATAATATTATGAAGAACTAGAGTATCAAAAAAATCTCTTACTGATCTTTCTTAACCGTCTGATAGCAAGAAACAAGAACAAAGGTATAATATAATTTAGTTGTAGAAATTTCTTGTGGTAGATTTCATGAAAAACGAAGAGGGAAACAATATTTATATTGTAATGCACTTTAATTTTGTTAAGAAGTTGAATATATAAAGAAATCTGAGAAGATTTATTAAATAATATGAAAATAATAGAGTAATTCATTTGAAAGAAATTGAGTTTGGGATGGAAATTAATTGATTTTTTTGGAAAGAACGTAAAAAAAAAGCTAAGAATTTCAAGATACCATTAGTTTTTGTTGTCGGATAAAGAAAACAGAACAGCAATTGAGCAAAGATCCTCTCCTATATACATGGCGCTAATATGGAACAAAAAGAAATTAAAAAGGATATTGTAGCTTAACCATGATTTAAGAGGTTGTTTTGATTGGATAATTATTGACCTAATCTTAGATCATTATGTGACAAATGGCACCAGATAAAAGGTGCACTAATCCTAGATAAGAATGGACAGATTTTAAATATTTGTATATAGTTAGAGATAAGTGTCAAAAACACATCTAAACCATCCCTTTTTTTGAGTTTCATATCTAAACTATTGAGAGTCTGAGTTTCATACCTAAACTATCACTTATTAGTTTGAGAAACACACCTCTATCTTTTATAACACTCTCATCATGGTGTGTGTAATGTACTTTCTCTTTTATTCAAAAAAAATTGTTACATCATACTCCACATGGACAAAACATTTCAGCTTGACAAAAATTAAATAAATATAAGTATTAGTTAAAATTAAAGATTAATAAATTATTATCTCAAAAAATATTGTTTTTATAAAATAAAATGTAAAATAGTTTTCTTACTCCACATCACTTCCTCTCACCGTATACCCCGCCCATTTTTAAAGTTTTTTTGTTAAAATTTATTTTCTAGAAGTATTTAATTTTTTTTATTTCATCTCCCCCTCCTCCCCTTAAAATACTAATTTAGATATTAGTTTTTAAAAATAATAATTCTACTCACTTTACCTAACCTTCCGCTTCCAATTTTTTTTCTCGTTTTGTGTTATCGAAAATATTTTTTACTTGTCGTCGCAAGACTTTTGTTAAAATAATTTTTTTATTTATGTTATATTCAGTACACAAGTAGAAAAAAATCCCTAAAAATATATGTACATATCTAACACAAAACGAGAAAAATGTAAAAAAAAAAATAAGAGTGGAGGGTTAAATAGAATGGGGTAGAATTTTTATTTTTTTAAAAATAAAATAATATCAAATTTTTTTGGG
>JAJOOH010003771.1:0-20235 GCA_029582605.1 Solanum gracilifrons | reverse complement strand
GAAATAATTCAAAAAAATAAAAATAAAAATAAAAATTAGGGGATTCCGCGAAATCGACCGGTTCAGCTGGGGCGGGTTGACCGGGACCAAAGGGTGAACCGACCCCTAACCGATCCCCTATCCCGAAGTCCCTCCCAACCCGCGAGAAGTGACGGGATAGGGTCTGGCGAGCCGGTTCTCGAACCGGTCGCGGGTCGGGGGGCCGACCCGGTCCCCCTGCCAGCCCTAAAAGCGAGAGAGACGGGATATGCAAATACAAATACATATCTCTCCAGCCTATACACTTATAATTATACAAATACAAATCTTCCCCTATCCCAATTTTCTTTTGCCTTTCTCTCTCTCTCGCGCACGCTTTATTCTCTCACTTTATACAAACACAAATGTATAATGTGTGTTTGTGTTTGTATTTGTATAAAGCGAGAGAGACGAGATATACAAATACATATCTTTCTGCCCTATACACTTATAATTATACAAATACAAATTTTTCCTGCCCAGTTTTCTTTTGCCTTTCCCTCTCTCGCTTTATACAAACACAAATTATACATCGTATTTGTATAAAGCGAGAGAGAGATTGAATAAACAAATACAAATGTTTTAACTTGATTCAATGTATACGAATTCAAATTGTGTGCAGATATACAAATGCAATTATTGATACATATACATAGTAGTTAAATATATACAATTATCTAACTTATATACATATACAATTCACCTCTCTCCACTGTCTGCCCTCTTTCGCTCGCCTCTCTCATCCCTCTCCCAATCTCGCTCACCACTCTCCTCCCTATAACATGTAGCTACAAATCGTAATTAACAAACTATAACTATGGAGCATAATTAAGCTTTTTTGAGTAACTATATATAAAAATTCCCCAATATTTAATTATATATTGTAAAATATCCAAAAAAATTGAAATGATATAATTTATTAAAAATAACCAATCGAACCATACTACTGACACTCCTATATTTTACGCAATTTGATCCATCGATTAGATAAAAAGGGGCAAATATTTATAAGTTCAAATGCAAAGAATGATTTGTCTTTTCCAATCCTTTTAAGTTTTTATGTATTTAAGTAAGACTTTTATTTAAATTTTGTTTTTGCATTAATATTTGCTAGTAGCTAAAAGTTCATAATATGCACGAAATACCGGCCATCTAAAAGTTTTTTTATTTTTGTTTTTTTTGTTTATTTTTTTTGTGCGCACACAGTCATTTTTTGGATCGTGATTTAATTTGCGTTTACTTTGTTATTAGTTTTTTTTACAAATTTATTCATTTTGGATATCTAATTATCTATCTTTAATACTTTTTCTACCTATTCATTATTTAAAAAGTCATTTAATATTTTAATTCTAATTTTTAAATATTAAATTAGTCTAATTCAATTTAGCTTTAAACAACATATTTTGTATGATTTCATAAGTGGAATTTGAAAGAGTAGAATGTGTGTAGATCGTATTCCTACCCCAAAAAGTAAAGGAATTGTTTTAAAAGACCTTGGCTCAAGTAACTTGTATCTAAGAACATACAGGAAAAAAAAAGAGAAGAGATATAATGAATACTAGAAAGAGCATCACATAGCATGCACGAAAAAAGAAATAATAATAATTATAAAATAATGTGATAATCAAAAAACATGAAATAACCATTAGCAATATAAATCACAGGAATATAAAACTACACAAAAACTACTAATACTACGAAATTATATCCTAACTATATATTAAACTTCTATCCTAATTCACAATTTTCATATCTTTTTGTCTAAGGTCATGTCTTCGATTAATTGAAAATGCGTTACATTCACTTTAATCACACTTCATTAATACTTTTTTTGACTTGCATTTACCCTTTTCGAACTCAGCATCATCAATCTTTCTCATGGAAACCAATATATCCAAATCATCTCAATCTTATTTCACTTATCTCATCCTTCATAAAGTTACTCCTATCTTATTTTAACTATCTCGTTTCTAATTTTATCTCTTCAAATAGGTCCACACATTCACATCACCATCCTTATTTGATAACATGGAATTTCTCAACTGACCAATTACTCATACAACATTATCCACCAAATCATTCCATAAATTCTTAATCAGCCAACAATATGTTCATACAACATAATTGATCTAACCGTTACACTGCAAAATTTGTTTTTTAAGTTTGAAGACTTCGTTGCATATTATATCTTGAGAAGTATTATTTCCGTTCATTTTTAATTATCATGTTGCGTTTTTTAAAAGACAATTTGACTAATTGTCAAAGTGAAATTAGATTACATTAATTTAATATTTTAAATAAAAAATTTACATAACCAAAAGTATTACAAATGGTAATTTTTTATCTATCAATAAGATGAAAAACTATTAATCAAAATTCATATAATTTGGATATAGAAAAGAAAATCATGGCATAATAATAAAAAATGGACGGGAAGGAATATGCTTTAGTGGTGTGATTGAAGATTTTACCAAAAAAAGAGTATCACTGCAACTCGCCAACAAACGGCAAAAATGGCTAAGTCAGTAGTAATTCCTCGCATGTCTCTCATCTTCCTCCGCTCCAAATCCATCTCTTCATTCTCTCAGTCAGGCACCATCTTCTTTCCCTCAATGCTCAATTCCCTTTTGCTCAAATCCCATTCACTTCACTTTTTCTCTACAACTTCAACCCCATACCCACTTCAATACGAAATGATAATCTCCCGCCCTGCAAACCCACCTTCACCAACCCTAAAATCTCGCCAACAACGCTTCCTTCCCAATTCAAAACCTACTGATTCAGAACCCGAACCCGGTTCAGAACTTGGGTTCGACGATTGGGTCGACAGAAAATTGAATTCGAAATCTTCATCTCCACAAGCCGAACCGGAGCCTGAAGAACCCAATTCTGGTATTATGAAAATGGATAAAGGGAAAAGGAAATATTACAATAAGAGAAGGAAAAGAATGTTTGGTGGGTCGGATTCAGAGGATGAGAATAACAGGGACAAGGATAATGAGGTTGTTGAATTGAAGCAGGAAGTTGTGGAGCTACCTACATTGCACAAGAAGGAAGAAGAGTTGTACTTTTATGACAATTTTGCTTATCCTTGGGAGAAGGATAAGCATTATAAGATGGTATATCAATTGGAGAAGAAGTTTTTTCCCGATCAGGGTTTTGATAAGGCTTTTCTTGATCCTGGGCAGTCGAATGAGAATGTAAAGAGGAGTAAAAAGAAATTGGACAAGAAGGAAAATATAATAGAAAAAGATATGGATGGTGGGGATGGTAAAAGTTTGATCTTTTTCGAAGAGGAAGAAAAAAGTGTCAGCTCTGAAACTAAGGAGGAAGCTAAAGTTGATGTATCGGAAAAGAAAGTGGAAGAGTTCTTCAAGTGTTTGAAGAAAGTTCCAAATAAGGAAAATGGTGTTGCCAGTGCCGAGCCATTTCTAGCGACAAGGAGTACAGGGCTTCCTCCTAAATGGGATAGTCCGGGTGGGACGGTTGTATTAGTGAACAAACCAAAAGGTGAGTTTGAGCTCCTTATTGTTATAACACTTGGATTTATCTTGCAAAGTATGTTCATTTTTTAGATGTTGATGTGATTCTGAAAGAATTAAAGTAAGAGTGTTAAGTTCTCATGTGAAGTCAATGTTAGGTGTTTTGAATTTCTAATTGAACAAGAAGCATTACAAGTAGAGATTCTGAATGCAATGCTTGCTTGAGAAGTTTGAGTACATTTGGTTGTTTGATTTTTAAAATGGGGTGTACACTCAGGGAGTCTTAAAGTCAGAAATAAGTAAAACTTATTTGGGAGTGTACATTATGAATGCAGCCAGTGTTGGGTAATTAATGAAAACTGCTCAAGAAGGTCATTTGTTATTGTGTTGTGCATCAGAAAGCTCACTAAAGGACTTCTATGTTTAGGCAAAAATATATTCACATAAAAACAGAATTTAGTATCGAATACCATAAATATTATTTGTGAATTAGAATTACACTTGGTATGTTGTTGTTGTCTTTTATGATCTAACATCGTAAAGCCAAACAAAGATTTGGACGCTATTGCATTTGGGAAATTTTGTTATAAAAGCTTGGTTTTCTTCTTTGTTTTGTAACTCATAATCTGAATTGCGTTACAGGTTGGACTTCTTTTACTGTTTGTGGAAAGTTGCGCCGCCTAACAAAAGTGAAAAAGGTACATCTCTCCTAACCACAATCTAGGGGCTATTTGATATGGTCTCGGAGAAGCAGTATGCAAACTCGCTTTAAGTATATCTCAAGATAAACTTTTTATGGTAATTTTTTTTTTTTCTGAGAAAGTTTATGGTAATCTTTTGTATTTGAAGGTGCATTAGTATGTCAGTCTTAGGAATTGGAATGCAAGTTAAAAAATAATTTGGATGAGTGTTTTCACTTTTAAAGCTTTGAGTCTGTACTTTGATTGTATCCATGCTGATTAATAGAACTCTTACATTAAAAAGTAGGAGCTTGAATACAGTTTTGATTTTTGTCGGTAGATTTACTATTTTGATTTTCTTTGAAGATATCCATTCCTAATGCAAGATACTGTGAGATCTTAGAATTTTAACATGAGTATCAATTCCCCTCTTCAAGTTTTCTTTATTCTTTTTAGTGTTGGATGCTCCATTAGATCTAGTCTGCTAGCCAGAAGACTTTGTTCAGTAAAGATAGAGCTGTGAAGTATGGGCTGAAGATGTTGGGGAGAGATAAAAAGAGTATGTAGCAAATTTTGAGAGAATTAGGGTACATGTCACAGCATTTTGTTACCTTCTCCCCCAAATTTTCATTTTAAATTAAAGACCTTCGAACAAACTTCCGTTTCTAAAAAAAATTGGGCCACTCTATCAGGAGGGGCAGGTGTTTATGTCTTATGTATTTGATTTGAGGGGTTTTTATGCTTATATTCACGTGGTTGGGGACAATTTTCACTTTCTAACTGAATACTAACTGAACTGAGGCATTTCATGCTTACCACCTTCTCCTTCAAATTAATCTTTTGCAGGTTGGCCATGCTGGAACACTTGATCCTATGGCAACTGGCTTATTGATTGTATGTGTTGGTAAATCTACGAAGATCGTTGATAGGTAATAAGATTTTAGATGATTTAACAGAGGGATTCCTAAATTTTGTGAGAGTTACCGATTTCTCCTAATTTTCCTCTGACTTGAGAGAACTTATATCCATGTCTATGGAAAGTTATGTGATAAATCTTCCTGAAGTTGAATTGTTCTTGGCAGCTATCAGGGTATGATGAAGGGCTACAGTGGAATCTTCCGTTTGGGAGAAGCCACCTCTACTTGGGATGCAGATTCCCCGGTATTTATTTGTTTTTTTGAAGTTATAATTCTGCAGATAAATCTGGACCATGTGGCTTATTTCACCCCCACGAAAGTCTCATCTAATCATCAGCAACACAAATTAAGATGGCCAGATGAGAAATTTTGTGATAGTCATCATGAATAAATTCTACACACTCACACTAGTTGATGTTACATAAACAGGATCTAGTTATTTGTTTACCACAGGTTTCATCTTACTTATGAAGTTTAGATTTTGTAATATTCAGGTAATTCAACGAGAGCCATGGGAGCATATCAAGGATGAGGACATTAAGAAAACGGCAGCATCCTTTTTTGGAGAGATATGGCAAGTCCCTCCGATGTTCTCAGCAATCAAAGTAAGTTAAATTTTGTTGCAGCACTTCTGATCCTCCAATTTTTTATTTGCTGAATATAAATTGTTCCTCTGCATATTTTGATAATGTAGCAAATTATCATAACACTTTCTTACCCTGGAGAGATGAAATTAGAGATACTAAATTAACACTTCCTCTACACAATTCATTCTTAGTATTTCCAACATGCTTAATTTTGTTGAAGTGATGTTGTTTATCAATCTCATGAAAAGAAAGTGTGTTGAATCAACTTCAGCTATATCTCAAGTCCATGTAATGCAGAGATTATTGCTGCTGATACTTACTGTGATTGGACATATGCTTAAATCGAAGAGTATTCTGATTCAGAAAATATAGGTGCTACTTCTGTAGTCTGTAATCGTTTGAGTGGTATTTTTATCTTCTTTTTTCATAGGTTCTTAAGCTCTTCCAATTTTTGTCAGCTTCATCAAAACTTCTCTTTGGTGACCAAGGCATGAATGGGATTCAGTATAGTGTTTTACACTTCTACTTATTAGACTCCCGTGTACTTATGATAGGTTGGTGGTGAAAAGATGTATGATAAAGCAAGAAGAGGAGAAAGCATCGAACTTGCACCGAGAAGGATTTCAATTTTCGAATTTGACGTGAAGCGGAGTTTAGATGACAGGTTATCTTGTTGAAATCTTCTTGTGCTAATCTTGTACCATATGGATGCTCAACTCTTGAAAACTCATATCTATGTGGGTAGTCAGTAGTGTATGTGTGTATGAGTTAAAAGCTCTAGCCAAGGTTCTCTCAAAGTGTCTAACATTCCTTGGGTGCTCAGAAGTGTCTTACCATCCCTCTATACTGCATTGAATACTTTAGTGGTAGATGTACACTGAAGCATGTCTATATTTCAGACGTGCTTTCATGTGAAGCATGTTATATTCCATCCAGTTATTCTCGAGGGAAGCTGAGTATTTCTTGAAGCACATGAATGTCTATATGTCAGACATTCTTTCATGTGAAGCAGAATAAGACATTTAGGACAGAAATGCTTATAATTTACATGTCTTGATGTGAGCAAGTACTTTTGTTGCTGAAGGTTGTCACTCCACTACAGTTGGCTTATCACTTTGTGAAATCATATTGAAGATACTTCTTTTCCCTTTTTTCGAATTGGCAGACAGAATGTGATTTTCCAAGTAAGATGCTCAAAAGGTACCTATGTCCGATCACTTTGTGCAGACTTCGGGAAAGCTCTTGGCAGGTACCATATAAAGATAATATTTGTTTTAATACTTAAAAAGGTTCTCCTTTTGTGATGGATGATGAGAAATGACAAATCTTTGGGTGATGCATAATTTCTTTTTAATTCTTAATGTTCTTATAAGTGGATTCAAACCCAAGCTGAAATTTTTACTTGCAGTTGTGCTCACTTGACAGCTCTGCGACGAGATTCAATTGGTAAGACACTGTTATTTTGAATTTGATTATTTTTAGTAAGTCCTGAAAGTCTTGTTTACATCTGAAAATAGTTGCGGAAGGGGTTCCCTTTATCTAGAACATCAAGAGATACGAGAGGTCTGCATTGCTGTGAGCAGATCGTATAACAATGCTATTGTAGTATTATAGAATGTTGCCTGAATCTTGCACCTAATAGCATGGCAGAGAACACCATATTTGCCTTTTATCTGAAGCAGTCTTGAATCCACAAGCCGAATCAATCCTAATTCCTTCAAGTACTTGTTCAGTAGCTAATTGTGCTCTCTTTACCTCTCACAGGAGAGTATACAGCGGATGATGCTTGGGAATTTCAAGAATTGGAAGAGGCAATCACCAAAGGATATTTGTAAGATTCTTTTTGAGATTACATGGGCGGAGTTATCCAGTACATGTGCTGGTGAGAAGCTGCAGGTATCAGCGGAAAAGTAGATGCCATTGGCTGGCCTGGACACCACCATTACAGAAGAAACAGTTCTTGGAAAATCCTCATTTTTGGTGGCAATTGGAGATCTATACATATTTATGTTCTGTCTAGCTACCTCAATAAAGAGATAATAGTATTTTTCACCTTCTCCACATTACCTCTTTCCTCGTCCCCCAATTTTGCTTCGTGAAAGTGGTGTTGGAACCTTTTATAACATATAGATTAGGATGAGTTGTAATATATCTTTGTATTTCAAGAAATGCTGGTATCAATTAGATTTGTTAATGTTACAATCTTTACTATGGCACCTTTCAAAGTATCAAGTGCCGCGGAAAATAGATATTTTTATCTGTTATCAGATCAATTCTGTTAACTCAACGCAACCATAGAACACAAAACAAAAGATGAATTATATTAATATAAGGAGAATACATATATTCCTTTCTACCCACACTTGGAACTCTAAACAAGTAGTATTAGATATTTGCACACAAAAGAAGTCGGAAATTCTACAAGCATTCTAAACTAGTGAGTCACCTAATTAGTTGTGGAATTAGGGGGATCCATTCCCATTGCCTTGTAATAGGCCATCTCTGCAGTAGCCATGCGATCCTGAAACATTGTCCATTCTCTCCGACACCTTTCTCTTACCTGAGACAAAGCAAATGCTGGACTTAGACATATAATCAGAGATCAACACACTCCAATTACTCAAAAACACTTGCAGAATCATAGGAAGTATGGGTTTGAGTTCACATACATTAACAGAGATCTTGTGTGATATAATGAAAAGAACAAGCATCTTAAATTTCATCCACCAGCACAAAAGTTTGAACGTGGTTTGACATATTCATAATGCAAATTCAAAATGTGATTAAATTGTGACCATTAGTTCTTTCAATTCATTTTTTCCTTAATCATCTGTCATTCATGGTCAAATTTCACCATACATGAAAATGAAATATAGCTAACATACCCCTTCCCATGGTGCCTTGCCATTCTCCGATTTACCCTGTAGAAATAAGAAAAGAAGATAATCATTATAGCCAACATTTATGCTAGTCTGATATACTCCAATTACATCTGAAAGTTGGATATACCTGGCTTCCAAGAGATGGAACAGTTTGATGTACAATCCACTGAGCATCTACAACTCCTATCTTTTCATGAGCGGGCTGCTCATCAAAAGTAACTATTAGGAAAAAGGTCATTTCAAATGGAACATATAGGAATTTTTCTGCACAGCACAACTACTAACCTCCACACATCTCCTAAGCGCAAAATCAAGGCCCCATCCATGGACCAAGTCATTCTGCGATAAAGAATCAATATTGCTTTTCATTTTACTCTACTTTTCTTTCTTTGCTGGCTCTACTTTGAAGTTTGTGGGAGAGGGGCCAGGGGTGGGGCGAAAGCCTTGGGGGAAGCTGTTGCAATGAATGGAAAAACATGAAAGATCTTTAATAATTGATACCTGGATCATATGCCAAACACACCGCCACGCCTCTCGAGAGAAAACCGGTGCCATGATCTCAACAAATCTGATTGCAAACAAAATAATAGTTAACATAGACACCAACCCTCCTTTTTCATTTTTGATAAATAATACTGAGACACAAACATTAAGTGACAAGAATTGTTATTGGTAAATATCAAGCATTACATACGCTGCACAAGGTGGCAAATGTGGATCAGCGCACCAGCCTGGCCTTTCCTCTGTTTCCCTATTAGCAGAAGCAACAAACTGTATATGAGATCAAGCTTGGTGTACATGATATGCTTTAATCAAAGCAGTTGTAGATACAGTTAAAGTACTGCATTCCCTACTTGTGAACTTCAGTGTCATTTCTCCCTTTTGTCATCTGCCATGTCAACCCACTGTTTGGTTCTAAACCAGGCTGTGAAATATCCAAACCATGTTTCATCACCAACTTTATATATCTGCAGTTGCATTAAGCCTCAAGACTCCACATAATTCAATATATTTGTTAATTCACATGCCTCTAATAATAATCACTTACTCCTCCGCGTTAAAATTTTCAAGCCCCAAGTCTTCATCCCAGATGAATATATAGTCATATGGTGCTACAATGTCAGGATGTAGAAAACGCTTTGCATACCACCTTTCAAAAAAATGAATAAACACTGCACTTACATATCCATCAAAATATGTTGAAGAATTGAGGATAGAAAGAATTTACAAGAAGGGTACCATTTAGTCTGTTTTGGTGTACTGACATGGATAGCCCGCGATGACCACTCAAGGTCATCCCATTCAGTTGTTCGGCCGTCATAGTGAAACAGCATAATGGTAAAGTTCTCTGAAAACTGTTTACAATACAAGAATAAGAATGTAAAGATACAACAGTAAAATTTTGGACTTAAATCTTCCTAAGTTGGCAGCATACCCACCCTTAACCTACATTTTTATGTTCCATTTGAAATGTAAATCATGAGTGGCAAACAATCCAACTTAGCACTCATCCAACAACCAATAGTGGGCCTTGATAATAACAGAAAAGCTTTAAAACTTTCAAAGAAAAAAGAAACCAAGACTTAGATGGGTAGCAAGACCCAATACTGGGCAATAGTAAAATGAGACCTCTATGTGTGGTGCTAGCCACCCTACAATGAGTGCCTGTCTCTGGTAATTCTAATTCTGTAATGAGATTAAATGTGGGATTGGCAATAAGATTGATTCTTAATGATTTGCAGAGATTCATCAATAAATTTACATACAAGCAACAGGAACTAAGGAAAACATTATAGCTAAGAACAGCCAAGGTATTGCACATAAAACAAAGCAAGACTTGTGCTCAAAAAAAGAAAAAAATTAGTTACGCTTCTGGCCCTTATACATGAACAAAATAATCCCCCAAAACGACAGAGCAGTGCTCAAAAGAGCAACTTCAAGGAAAATGGATAGAGAGACTCGAGCACAACCTTTTTCACTGCTGCATCAATGTTACTCTTCTGCTTCAGGCCAACTGTGAAGGTCACAAGGTACCTTGGCTTGATGATCAAGTCCTGCATATCAATTAATGGAGCTGATTATGATAGAGGGACATCATACACAATCATTATGTTTTCTCATCCCAAAAATAAAGGTAAGGAAAGGAGAGAGAGACATGGACATCGTTCACTTTTAACACACAATGACATTCTAAAATGACATTTTAGCTGCCCTTGAACTGGTTCTCACCAATCATTATAGAATGTTTGTTTGAACACTAGAAACCAGAAGAATGCAAGTATGTAACTATCAGTCCACTTCAGCAGTTCCTTCAATATATCTTATTCAGATACTCTTTCCCTATCCATCTAACATGTGTCTGATATGAACACCCTCCTTCCAATTTTGCTTGAATGAAAACCGTCCCTCCAATTCACATAATGCCATGGATGATTTTTTTTGCATTTTAAGCCACAAATAATGCCATCAATTCACATAACATGAACAAGTAAATGTTGACAAGTAATAAGAAGAATCAATAGAGTACTTCAATAGGCATACATGCAGAAATGACATACCTCACTTGGCAGGCCCCACAGCCTTCGAGTATAAAGATCAGACTCAGAAGTTACAATACCCGGGGGTAGCCTCTCGGCGCCTCTGGGATTTGATGGAACCCAAATCTGCAAGATTTCCCCAAATAGCATAAAGATCAAACATCAATTGGTATACAAACTTCCAAAAGATGGAATCATGGAAGTGCAATCTTATAGGAGTATCTACTATAACAAACAGTGACAAGTAACAAGAAGCTGATGGAGCCTATAGGAGTGACAAGTAAAATACCTTCGGGATCTTATTCTTGTGTAAACTGCCAACGCGATCCTTCAAGGAATTCAAAACATTTAATAGAGCTTGAGTTGAGAGGCCCGACTTTTCCATGTCAGGTAGATCAATCGATGGGATAAGATTAGTAGGTAAGGGGAGCTGCAAAATTGAAATCCACAAGCACATTACCTTATTAGCTCTTATTCAACTGAGACTTAAAAATAAAATGTCCCCATTAAATATGTTTATATCAAGATCAAAATCAGAAGTAGCTCCCCTTGCCTTGGACAATGAAATTGTAGGAAAGGTTACACCTAGGAAAAACCCGAATACAACTCCAATAAAAGTAGTCACAAAAAGCCTCATCTTTTCATTCCGTCTTCTCGAGTTTGAGCTGTGGAAATTCAGCAGTAAATAAATAAATGGATCAACCAATCAATTACGCCTCAATCCCAAACCAGTTGGAATGCTTATATGAATAAATTTGTGTCAAATTAAGAACCTGCGTTTCATAGGCGTCCCCATCTTAGTCACAAGCTCACAATCCTTTCCAGAATCAGAAAAGGACTAACATCTGCTTAGACCAAATATGAGTTGGGAGATTCCTAAAACCAGAAAGCAAAAAAAGGATCAGTACTAAACACTTTGAGTAAAGTTCCCATTTTTCCATTCATTATATCTCAAAGATTCATTAATTACTACTTAACTTGGTCTATACAAGTAAGTCAAATATTAGTAAAAGACAAATAATTGCAATCTTGGACAAACAGTAGTCAAATATTAGCCTAAAAAAGAAGCAGAAAATTTTCTTGAAATGTTGTAAAAAGTAAAAACATATATATCTGAAGAGAGAGAAGTTGAAATCTTGAATCTTGAATCGAACCTGAAGTTGAAGTTGCTGATCTGAAAGATTAGGAAAGTAAGAATCTATGCTTCACCAAAATCAAAATTTGGAATGTTGTTAAGTTTTCAATGTTTCATCGGAATCTTTAATATAGGAAAATATCCAACCTTGGAATCGTCAAAAGGATATGTATACTTTGTCGAGATGTCGTTGCAAGTAAACTCAAAATCCAAACACATGAAGACCAGTCCTCTTCCCTTTTCACTATTTTTTTTTTTTTTTTTTGTATTTAATGGGTAATGTTAAATAACTACTCCTATTTGATTTTGAAATAAAAAGTCCAGATGGAGTAACAGATAATAAAAATGGATATTGATATTAACAGGACCGACAGATGGAAACTCACTTCATGAAGTGAACATAAATCTTGAATATGCAGATTCAATTTATTTTTTTTATTCGTATATATGCTAGTAGTGGAAAAAAATTAATTTAATAGATACAGAATTAATTTGATCAAGAAAACAAGAAAATACAAAAAGAAATGATCAAGAAAAAATTATGTGGTCACTTTAGAGTTGATATATAACTTTGGAGAGGTCTTAAAGAAAAAAATGTCATGTAAATTGAAATAGTATCAATCTTAATTTTTTAAGAATTTATCTAAATATTTACTCTATTAAGTTACCTGAAATTTATTTATTAGTAACTTCTATAAAAATGAGTTTGTAACTTTAAAAATAAAATATTTATCTGCTACCACAAAAAGGTAAATTTATAGAATCATGAGTTGATATTAGTTAAACTCTAATAAAATAAGTAATTAATTACTAACTATATTGTTACAACTCAGAGAACATGGGATTTGGCTTTTCGGTTTGAATTTATGTGGTTACAGATTTGGAAAGTTTCGTTTATGCCAAAAGCAAAATTAGCAACGGATCCATATATTAATCATGTATACTTTTGTCTAATTAACTATATTTGAAATTGTTAAATCCACACCTTGTTGTATGCATCAAACAAGAGTAGAATAATAAGGTTAGCTAAAACAACAAAATTAGAGAATCAAAGAAGGTAATAGTAATTACCTTGTTATTTTATTCACTATTTTTAGACGGTTACAAAGGAAGAAATGATCACTTATGGTCTTCGCTATTTTTAGACGATTACAAAGGAAGAAATGATCATTTACAAATTAAATAAAATAATATGATATTTTTCATATTTTTTACATGTAAAAAACATAAAAATCTCCTATAAAAATGACATAAAATTAAAAACAAATTTATAAAGATTTACAAAATTAAATCTCCCGTTACAAAATCATTCTTGCATGATAATGTACTTTCAACAGCTCACTCAATTGTATATAGTATATTGTCCAGCAATAGATTGCACCTGTACAGACAAATTTAGAAGACAATGGTTAAATAATACCTACTATAGTTTATTTAGAGACAAGGGTAACAATAACATATTTAGTGTAAATTTATTTTTTGATGATAGGGGAAACTCGTAGCCACTACCCTTTGGGTGTGCACAAGGTAAAACCCCCGCTCCTATACAATAGCTCGCAAACCACATAGGAGAGGTTACCTGCACTAGACAAGCCCGGTGCGAATAAGGCAAACCCCTTGATTTCGCTGGCAAGGGGTTTCGAACTTGAGACCTCCAACATGAAAATCCCAAACCCAAATCACTGGGCCACCCCGAAGGATATATTTAGTGTAATTCCCACACGTGAAATTTGGGGTGTAGGCATACCTTGTCCCTATCTCGTGGTTATTAAGTGCAAGTGATTTTCTACCCCAATAGTACCAAACATTATTGACTATTCATCAAGAGAGACTACCATTAAATATTTTATAACACAAAGGTCAAATTGACATCAACTAAGAAAGCATACAACATTGGAGACAAATTGTCTAAACTCAGACGGCAGAAATGCCAGAAAATGCATGAGGAAGAAACAAATGGAGAGCAACAGATGAAACAAAAAAAATAATGTCCTAAACTTGTTTTTCTAACATCAAATATTGCACCAAGTGATTAGGATGATAAGAATAATGAAATAGTACTTTTAACAAAACAAACAAACAAAAAACCTCTCTTGTAAGTTAGTCGACAGATAATTGTTAACTTACTTGCATTGACAGGGCAAAAAATATTCAGAAAATCAGATTACTTGTAGGTAAATCTATATGATTGGTAACTAACTGGTACTAATGATGGTGTAAAAAAATGTAAGTATATAACTTAAATTAAAAAAGAAGTGTTGAGATCCTAATCATATGAGATTTTACCTAATGAGATGTAGAATTAGGGGGATCAATTCCCTTTGTCTTGTAGTAATAATCTTTCTCTGCACCAGCCATACGCTCCTTGAACATTGCCCACTCTCTCTTACACCTTTCTCTTACCTATAAGCCAGAATGAAAACTGAACTTACACAATATAATCAATGATCAGCATTTTCTTTATAACAGAATCAAGAAAACACTTCTTCGATTAAATGTGTGAGATGGAAATTTCATGGAGAAGGTTTCTCCAAATAATGCATCATCAGGAAGTTCAGATAGAACAACCAATATTGTGTGATACAATGAAAAGGACAAGCATAATTTCGTTCATGAACCCAAATGATTTGAACTCAATCTACAAGTTCATTTTGCAAATTCAAAATGTGATTATATTGTTTTTTGGTTAATATTTCATATTTCTCAAATTTCAATTTAGTGGAGGATCAGATATTGCGGCATACCCCTTCCCATGGTGCTTTGCCCTTCTCTGCTTGTCCCTGTTGAAAGAAGCTAACCATAACTTCCAAACTTATAACCTAGTAGGATAAAAAAAAAAAGGCTGAAACGGGGATATACCTGGTTCCCGAGTGAAGGGACAGTTTGATGAACAATCCACTGAGAATCTACCACTCCTATCTTTTCGTGGGCTGGCTGCTCATCCAAAAGCATTATTAAGATAAGGCAAGTTGAATAAGAATACAGGAGAATTTTACACCACTGCATAAGGTGGATTACTTACTTCCACACATTTCCTGAGAGCTAAATCGAGACCCCATCCATGGACCAAATCATTCTGCAACAACAAATAACAACTCATATTTGCATTCACGAAATGGTTACTTATCCTCCAACCCTGCCTCCTCTTATGTGCAATATTCATTTTCATTTTTCTCTATATTTCCCACTTTTGCAGGGTTGTTTTTCCAGATTATAGAAGGGGTCTGAAGGGGGAGGGGGTCAGCTGCAATAAATGTCAAAAAAGATGGAACATTGTTTATACCTGGATCATATACCAAACACACCGCCATGCATCTCTAGAGAAAACAGGTGCCATGATCTCCACAAATCTGGATGCAGATGACAAAAAGAAAAACTACTGATGCCAACCATCAAGCGAGAAGGTAGTTCATAGAAAAAGTATCATGCATTAACATACCCTGAACATGGTGGCAAGTGCGGATCAGTGCACCAGCCAGGTCTTTCCTCTGTTTCCCTGCAAGCACAAACAATAGACTGCATATGAGATCAGTGCTATGTGTGCATGGGATGCTTTAGTCTGCAGTTATAGATAGTAATGCAAGTGACCCTACTTGTGGACGTCAGTGTCATTTCGTCTTTTTGTCATCCGCCATGACAACTCACTATTTGATGCTACACCAGGCTGTGAGATATCCAACCCATGTTGCTTTACCAACTTTATATATCTGAAGTTGCAATTGTAATAAAACATTAACGTTCATAAAATTCAACATATCTGTTTCACAAGAATGTGTGTAAAATCATTCGTACTCCTCTGCATCAAAATTCTCAAGCCCCAAGTCTTCATCCCAGATAAATATATAGTCATAGGGTGCTACAATATCCGGATGCAGAAAGCGTTTTGCATACCACCTTTCAACACAATGAAAAAACTTTTACAAATGCACCAAAATGTACTGAAACACTTAAGAACAAAGGAAGTTAAAACAGTTACCATTTAGTTTGCTTTCGTGTACTAACATGGATAGCCCTCTTTGACCACTCAAGGTCATCCCATTCACTTGTTCGACCATCATAGTGAAACAACATGAAGGTAAAATTCTCTGAAAACTGTTAAAGATGCAACTGTAAGCATGCACAGCCACAAGAGATGAAGGTATGTTTAGTCTGTGGACAAAATTATGGGAAACTATAATCCCACTGAGGAACATGCTGGGACTATTGCAGGAAGTGTCTTATTTAGGGGCACATACAGGATATAATCGAAGGAAAGAGACATTACAACTATTGAAAATATCAATAATCACGAGCGAAGTTAAGTGTACACAAATAAAGCAACATAAACTCCATAAGAGAAAAAGATGATATAACATCTTCTTGGTGAAGATAAAGAAACACTAAACAAGGTTTTGTTGGTTACTTGTATCTACAAACATGCAAACAAATTTTGTATCAATCAAAATAGCTAATGCTTAGTTGAGCATTAAAAACCAAATATTTTGTTGCTTTTATTCATTGTACTGAAGTAAAATTGAATAGAAAATAGTCAAACAATCATCTCAAAAAACAAATACTAGAAAATGGAAAATCTCAACATTTCCTGTTGTCAAAAGATCAAATGTTCCCAAAAACTTTTTGCCTTCCACAACTTGTTATTTTCTGTCCCATTTAAGAATTCTGAGTAAAGTTTTGAATCTCCAACATCACTTTTCTAAAGCATTCGGAAACCTAAAACATGATTGCAGTTGCAGGCAAAAGCTATATGTTAAGATATGTTGCAAACAAAACTTAGGTTAGGGATTATCTAGTCCCTTATTCACAATTAAATGATCCCCTGGAAGGACAGGGCTCAAAGGAGTGAATAGAGGGAAATAGAGCTAGAGAACGGTTGAACCTAACCTTTTTCACTGCCGCGTCTATGTTATTTTTCTGCTCGTAGCCAACTGTAAAGCAAACAAGATACCTAGGTTTGATAATCAAGTCCTGCAGATCAATTGAGGAAACAGACTCAGATAGAGTGATATAATGTGTAGTCATTATGTTTCTCTATCCCAAAAAAAAGGAAAGCAAGTGAGAGAGAAGCATCATTGAGGGTGTTAACTCATAATTGTATACTAAAAATCATGCTTCAGCTGGCTATACACTATTCTCGCCAGTCATCAGTCATCACAGTGGATTATAGAAAGTTCAATGTCGAAAACTATATTGACAGCTAAGGCATAATGTTTCTTCAAAGCCCAACAAAATCAGGAGGAGGCAAGCATGTAAATATCCCACTTCAGCAAGTACGTTACTTCCAATCAGATTTTCTTGGTTTCCTATACATCCAAAAATCTTTAAGCAAACTACTTTAAAGATTGTTAGTAAGGCAATAAAGTTAAAAGGGTGTATCACAAGCAATTATTAGTTTTATATGAACTCCATGCAATTTCTTTGACTTATAAACTATTCGTGACAACCAATATCCCTGAAATCCACTTCAAGATATGTTAGTATGTGAACTGAGCATGTCATTATTTATGGAAAGAAGCCCTTTTGCTAATGTGTTAACACATGGATCATTTTCTTGCATTCTAAACCTCCCCCTGAAATCAACTTCAAGGTATGTTAGTACTGTGAACTGAGCATATCATTTATGTAAAAGGCCTTTTCAGCAATGTGTTAAAACATGGATGTTTCCTTTGCATTCTAAACCTCAATCTATTGACTACTTTAGATAGGCATCAACGCTGAAAAACACAGACCTCACGGGGTAAGCCCCACAACCTTCGAGCATAAAGATCAGACTCAGATGCAACGATATCCGCTGGTAGCCTCTCAGCACCTCGAGGGTTTGATGGAACCCAAATCTGCAATATTTGTGCAAATAGCATAAGTCTTAAAAGGCGGCATAAATTTCCAAAAGACTTAGTACAATCTTATCTCTATATAACTAAAGTTGACCCTCAATATCTGAATGTAATAATAAAATGGAAACAAAAAAATTGTAGCACCAAAGTCTCAAGAGAAGCTGGTTGGAGCCTATATAAGCGGCAAATCTTATTACCTTTGTGTCGGAATGCTTGTGGCCGTGTGAATGGCCTCTGTATTTCTTAAGGGAAGACAAGACATTTAATAGATCTTGCGCTGAGAGGCCTGAATACTTCTCCTCAATGTAAGTGAGATTAATTAACCCAAAAAGATTAGAAGGTAAGTTCAGCTGCAATATTGAAATACACAAGCAGATCATCTTATCAGCTCTTATACAAATGGACACTTAAAAGAGAAAAATGATGCATTAAATCAGGGGTGCACTTAGCAGTGACTAGTGAGTGTGTTTTTCGCATATGTGTGTGTGCATTTGATCTTCAAATACAGTAAGAATTCAAAACAGACATTGATTCTACATCTTAAAGATCCACCCCGATTAAATATTTACATATCTTATTAAATTCAAAAGCCAAAGTAACTCCCTTGCCTTGGTCAATGACAGTGTAGGAAACGATACGCCTAAGAAAATACCAATCACAACTCCGACAATGGTTGTCACAAGAAGCCTCATCATTTCATTTCCTCTTCTGCTGTTTGAGCTGTCACAGAAGGTCTTAAGTTAAAAACTATATATTCTCTCCATAAATCACTTTAAAACTAAAAACCTGCGCGTAGGTGAACCCATTCCCCTCGGAACAGTTTCAGAATCACAAAAAGGAGTTGACTTCAGTGATCCACAACAGAAATGCAAAAATGGTCAACCCTAAAACATCAAAATGATTCCTGTACAGTTACAAATCAATTTCAGTTCCCTTATCCCAAAAAATTGATTACTTACACCACACTAATCAATTCAAATTTCACATTGCTCCAATTATCTGTCGGATAATTGCCTTTGAAATTATGCAGAAATTTCTAAATTTTCCATAAATATACCTCAAGGGGCTAATCCGGAGGATTAAGGAAAGCCAAAGAGTTGCAGAGCTATCAGAAAAAAATCAATCCTATATGATCATCAATCCATTAATGCAATTAATTTAGGTAATTTCTATAGCGTTTGAATTGTCAAACAGACTTGAATTGTTCTTGCTAAAAATTAGTGCCAAGTCAACCCTTGTCGGTGCCATGCTCCAGCACGTCTTATGAGCGGGAAATTTAAATTGTATTCCCAAATTAAGTGGGACTAGTAAAATCACCCTTTATATCACGAAATTTATAAAATAATACTTACTTAAAACCTATTCGTCACTAAAATTAAAATATTATATTATCTTCAATACAAAATTATGTAGTAACAAACATTGATAATGTAAAGGAATGTGATAATTATAACATTTTATCCATTATCCTTCGATCAATCATCTTTAATTTGATTTTATAATTTATCCTTTTGCTTTCAAGAAGTGTTACTATTTGATATTTTTGGGGAATCAAATGAACATCAACTGGAGATATTAAATTTTCTAATAAATAAATAATCGTTGGTGAAGGGATAAATAAATTTTAAAAGACTGAAAAAAGTGAACAAATATTTTAATTGAAGATAAAACTACTCTATTCACCAGTGTATTGATACAAAAACAATATTTAATTGTGCAGAAGAAGAAGAAGTTCAAGAATTTTCGTTGTTTTAAAATGAGAGGAAATCTCTCTATTTATAGACAACAAAGGGTAGTGTGAACAAATATTTATTGTGCCTTATCGGAAAGGGCACAACATTTCATAAAAGTCGCAACTCTTCATAAAAGTAACAACTTTTCATAAAATTCGCAACTTTTCATAAAAGTCGCAACTTTTTATGAAAGGGAAAAACTAGTTTTGTAAATAAATAAATTAAAAGGAAATCCTGGTTTGTGGTGGCGCCACGTAGGTGGGCCTAGGATTCTCTTTTATATATATTTATAAATAAAAAATATGAGGTAGTTAATATAGGGATAAGGGTCTGAAAAATATCCAACTTTGGTCGAATTTGTTGTTGCGATACTAAACTTTCACGAGGACCTATTACCTCCCTAGACTATTTAATACCGTATTTTTTACCCCCT
>JAJOOH010003770.1:0-19297 GCA_029582605.1 Solanum gracilifrons | reverse complement strand
ACTGCATACAAGTATCAATTATAAGCCAGAAACCTCAACCCTTAAGACACCGTTCTATAGCACGAGGTGAGCAAAATAAGGATAGTCATTCTAACATGCCAGGTAGCTTCTTGATTATCGAATGTGGTGCACAATACATTTATAAACAAGACTCTACTAGAGACGACTTGCAGACTCCCTAGGATATGACGTTGCTTTGATACCAAGTTTGTCACGCCCCAAACTCAAGGGGCGCAAGTGGATCCTAATGCCAAATCTCAGGCTTGAGCCGACCCTGCTGAACCATCTGCTACTAGCGCATGGCAGCCATACACAATCAAGAAAACAAGCAAGTATATCTCAGCTTAAAACTAAGCCCTCGGCCGGCAAGACCCCTGTCAACTGATCTATAAAAGAAATAACTACTCCAGGATATCTTATAAATAAATAGTCAGCTAGCACAAAAGTCCTGATTGGGCCGTCGAGGCCACCATGATATGTATACCAAAACTAAAAGCAGGTATATATCAAGACAATACATCAAACAACTCATAAGCTTCATCAAACCAACAAACTAGGCCAGTATGGCCATAACGTAGCTATACACCCCATACACTAGTCTGCAAGCCTCTAAGAGTAGTAAAAATTGGCGGGACAGGGCCCCAGCCTACCCATAAAGAAATATAAAACAAAAGCTAACAAAAGCTAACAAATATCCCAACTCTGGCAGCTGTGGAGGAAAGGGGCTAGCCAATCGGATAGAAGTCAATCCTACTGCTGAGGGGGTCTACTGGGTCGTCTGTCGGGACCTGTATGCATGAATGCAGCGCCCCCAAGGTAATGGGGCGTTAGTACTAAATAATATACATAGTATGAAAGGCTATACACTAAATGAGCAAGTATCATAATATACCAAAAGCAATCACGTAATGAAATCAAAATTTTAGATAAGCATGCTAACTCACTACTGAATCTAAAAATACAAAAATGATCAAACATCAACCTAACCAATCCCCCATAAGCTCGGCATGTTGAAACAACATATCACCTACCTAGACCCCCATAAGCCCAGAAGGTGCCAAATCAATCTACATACCCCTATCGGTAGACCCTTGTCTTTATAAGAAGTCACATAGCCTTTTTTGGCAACGATATAGCTCCGTAGGCAGCACATAGCCCTCTTAGGCAATATAATAGCTCTTTGGGCTGCACATAGCCCTCGTTTGCATCAACATAGCCCTTTAGGCAACACATAGTTCTCTTTGGCGTCAAAATAGCCCCGTAGGTAACACATAACACTCTTCGACATCAATATAGCCCCGTGGGCAACGCATAGCCCTCTTTGGAAATAGCATAGTCCTATTAGACAACATCATAGTCCTCATAGGCAGTTCATAGATCAACAAGTAACCACAATAGCCCCAAGGGAGATAACAAATAATTTAATAGGCTAAAGGCCAGCAATTTAGCTATAAACAATATATTTGAATAATCTCCAAGTCGTTCTTAACTTAGGGTCGTTCTTAGCAGATTATAAGACCCTAAAATGATGGTTTATAACCACTCAATCAGCCAACCACTCATAATTACATCTACAAGATCACCAACATTAACTACCTCTAAAGAAACATGTCGAACGAAGGGAATAGCCTTAAAATACTTCCCAATGAACGCTTGAAATACCATAGTTCCTTTACAAAAGTTGGTCCTTATGTCTTAAGCTTCGCAAACACTATATATACACAGCTGGGACGCACCTATAAACAGTTCATAATTAATCTTAAATCGGCAGATTTGCCATATTGTCCCAACTTGTCGAAACGTCTGCACAAATTCATAAAAACAATCATAAAAAGAGTCCCGAGATGATTACCTTAGTTAAAAGAGATTAAACCTTGAAGAAAAACCAATAACTACAAATTTATATCTTCAAAAACCAGCTCCAAATGCAGCTAATAGAAGGGAAAAACGATTTCCACGTGTAGAGATTACGTTTCTAGGCACGGGGCAACCTATAATGGTAGAAATCATCAAAAACCAACCTTGATCATGCAAGAACGCCATAGGAACCATCTCTTAAGCTTTCTCAGTGGTTTGGAAGTGAAAAGAAATGTTTTCATGGCTTAAAACATTGAGTAAGCTGACATACCACATTTTTGACCCAACCCGGATCCGACCTGGATTCTACCCCTGTAGTCCGTAGTAAAATGCTCATAACTTTTTGTTCCGATGTCGGTTGGACACGGGGTTTTGTGCGTTGCAAACTAGACTAGTATGACTTAGATTTAATGGGTGATATGCCTTCTAACTCTTGATATATTGAGAGAAAATATCCATGATATTTGACCCAAATTTTAGAGAAAACTTTAAAAAGGAACTTAAGATAACTTTCACAACTTTTATTTTGCAACTTACCTAACTTCAAAACTTGATATACAACCGTTGAACACTTAAAATATGAAATACCACATCATTCTTAATTTATTACCCACCCTCCTTGGCTTTTCACAAAGATACGAGTTAATTTAGACGTATTGAAAAGTCGGGGTGTTACATCAGCATAGGTAACTTCTCCTTGAGGTTGTACTTCAGGTTCATTTGGTAACTCTTTTTACTCAACATTACATCTAGTAGGCCAACCTCTGACAGCTCTCCGTGGAGGCATGATTATCTAAAAACACGTGCAAGCACGAATTAGAAGGAAACTTTTTAGAGATCAAACTCTAACACACGAAATTAGTGTGAAAGAAGTGAGAAATTTTTCTATGTGTTGCAGCCTCCTAATTATAGATGTGGCGCACTTCACACCGATAACTAGGACTCTACATACACGGTTTCATAGACTCCCTAGGACTCTTGAACTCTGGGCTTTGATACTAAGTTTGTCACACCCCGAGCCTACACCCCGGACGTGGCTAGCACTCGAGAACCATTGATGGCCCAAAGCGAACGCTTGGCTTGACTTACTTACTTAGTGGAAGACTTAAATCAATAAACATAAATCTATGAAATAAATTGAAATGTTATAAAGGAACATTCAACTTGGCCATTAAGGCAAACTCAAGTCTTAACATAAGATAGTGACGATGAAAAGACTAAAGAACTAACATCTAACTGTCTATGAAGCCTCTAAAACAACTGAGATGGATGTCGGGACAAACCCCACGACATTCGAATGAACAAATAAAATAACTGAAGCAATAAAAAGGAGTGCTTTGGAATGCAAAGAGGCTCACCAACTGACTCTGGAGTGCTCACTGGATCAACGATGCACTGGATGCCGATCCTAATTACCTATGTCTACATCATAATAAGATGTAGGACAACTGGCATCAATACATTAAATGTACGCGTATGCGAGTTGGAATGCTAAACAAAGCTTAAGCTTGAAAAGAGTCTGAAAGGAACACTTACCTGGCTCAAGTCAACTCAACATAAATTAACTCATTTCAATATAAAGCAGTTTAAAATAAGTGTAATATAAAGAAACGTTGTTTAAAACATGATATCAACTATGTATGTATGCAAATATACATATAAACTCTGAAATGTATGTAAAAATACAATAAACTGTGTATATAAGATTATAATTAGTTTTGTGGGAGTTTCTCTAGCCGACAACCATCACGTAAGAGCTATTGTGATGATACAATGTTTTGCCTCACGCTCCCACGGCCGTCCTATACCTTATTGAGGGTATAGAACCTAAAATACTAAGTGGATCCACTAGTCGATGCCAAAAAGTACTAAAGGAATCATCTAAAAAGTATGACTCTTTTTCTACCCATGATGGCTACATGGTTTATGGGGGCTGTGAGTTATCTGAACACTCCCCCATATCGGTGCTCAATACTACTTCAAAAATATGATATTAGCTCTTATGTTTAAAAACATACTTTTTTCTGTGATTTGAGATATTTCCTCTCAAAAACTTAGCTCAAAGGCTATCTTGGAAATCATAGTTTCCTCTCTTGCTTTATTTAGAAAGCGATTACTCTTTTCTGAAAATTAGCTCAAAGGCTCTTTGGAAATCAATGTTTCCTTACTTGTTTAAATGTGAAAACATTTCAAACTTTTTGGGAATACATAGCCCCCATATACTTTTGAAGAAATGAACTTCAACTTTACTTTTTACTGAATGCAAAACTCAAGTCTTAAAACAAAGTTAAATAATTTGTAAAAGACTCTTGGAAGACTCTATGAACTTCTCTTGACTTGGTTCTTAACTTTTCTTGACCTGACTCTTAATTGATCCTTGAATTGAATTATGGATTAAAGGATTGATATTAGTGATAGGAAAGATCTCATGATGTTTAGGAATGATTTTAGATAGCTAAACATGAGAAAATATCAAGTAATCATTGCCTGAAAGCTGGTCAGCGACGCAGAGATGTAATTAAATTTTTGATCGTGAAATCAATTTTGAGGTAGAACGGTCTGTGACCATTCCGCAACTCAAGGAGAAAATTATTTATTCAGAGGAACAGGTCCGCGATGTGGACCTGGTACCCAGATTCTGCCGACTTGCTCCTTCTTCATTTTCTAACCCTAATTCGCCTAAATTTGATTATTTTTCTCAAATCCTCTTTAGATTCAGAGACACAGAAATTGTACCCAAGAACCTAACTCAAAAGAACTCTAAAATCGACCTTAAACTCTCAAGAACTCCCTAATCTCATCCCAAATTCAAGAATAAAATCAAATTCAAGAACACACATCAAGAGCATTCAAACATTCAACTTTTAGGATGAATTCATGCTGAATTAAAAATGTTTGGTGCATGGATGAGCGAACCGAACGCTTTGTGAACTCACATGCCTCGTAGGGATCACCCCTTGACGAAATCCACAAGCTAAACTCGACGATCTTGACGAATCTTGCTTTCTTCTTCTCCTTTCTCCAAGCCCTAGCATGAAATTTGCCTTTTTCTAAACTGACTAAAATCTGAATTTACCCCAATTAAACTCCTAAAAAAAATTAATTAAGTTGGGTAAGGAAAAGACCAAACTACCCTTCCAAAATACGGATTGGAGTTTCCTTACTCGAACAACCCAACTTTCAAAGGGAATAACTCACTCATACAAATTTGGAATCGCACAAACTCAGTGGTGTTGGAAAGATAATTCCAAGATCTTTCCTAAAATATCTGAAAGTACACCTAACTCATCTTGAGCTAGAAGTTATGGCCGTTTGAAGTTGACCAAAAACTCTATTTTTTCTAAATTAACAAAATTTCCCGACTTTCATTCTTTCCAAAAATGACTAATTCAAATTCTTAGCTTCTTCCTAGTTATTTCAAATTGTAAGATGTTACAATAAACAAGCGTAACAAATCCGGAAAAGGAAAAATCAAGTTTCTTAGGGGATTCAAGCTTTGTTTAAGGTAGGTGATGGTTGTGATTTCATGATTGTGTGATATATGTTTGTTCTTGCTTCATTATAATATATGTATATATGCAAATGTTGCATTATTGATCACACTTGTTGTAAATAATATGGAGAAATGTTGAATGCCATGAAATCATGACTTAATTATATGATCTTGAGAATATACGTGTGATTGTGATTGTGGTTTGTTGAATGGATCAGGTGTTGCATTCCGACACATTAACTTGGATAGGTTGCCACGTTCTAGAATAAACATTGGATCGGGTACCACGTTCTGATATGCTAACAGTTTGGGGGTGGGTTCCATGAGAGGACCAATGATTTGATAAATTTGTGTATCTTGAGAAATGTGAAACTGTACCTTCTTCGTAAATATTGATAATATTGTATATGTTCGATATGTGCATTTGATTATATTGTTGTAATGGCTGATGTATGTTGCACTTAGTAGGATAGACGCCTGATCCTACCAGTACACTGTGGTTGTGTACTGATACTGCACTTGCTCTTTCTTTGTTGAGTACATGCATCTTCACACGGCTACAAACAGACCTCGTTTAGAAGATCAGTGATTGTCGATCGAATTCAAGAGTGAGCTAGTTCTTCCAGGTTGCCATGAGTTCTCCTTTCATTTATGTCCACATTTCGGACTTAGACTTTCTAGTTAGTTTTTAGTTCAGTAGTTTGGGGTTGTAACCCTTTTTGTTTAGACTTTGGTTCAATGTTAGATGTTTTGGTACATTGACTTTCATGTTCTAGGCATTACTTCCGCAATGTTAGTTTATTATGATTAGACTTTTGTTTGGAGTTTATGGGAACTCTATTCTTTCCTTAACATTTAACTTGCTTCCGTAACTTAAATGCCTTAGTATTTTCATTAAGTTGATTAGCTAATTAGTATAAATGGTTCTCCCACTGGAGGATTAGTGTGGGTGCCAATCACGACGGTCTGGGTCGGGAAAAAGTTCATATCAGAGCTTAGTCGTTGATCTCGATGTACCAAAATGAGTTTTGTAGAGTCTTGCGGAATAGTACGAAGACGTCTGTACTTTTCTTCGAGAGTCTATAGGACTTTAAGAGATCTCTCTATTTTCTCTTGTCTCCTTTCGTGCTATAACTTAATTCCAATTGGTATTTGTCTCTTCAAATTGGTATCTAACCTCCTTCACTCTTCTGTTCGTAGATGGTTAACACTAGATTCGACGGTGTCAGACCCATAGCTCCCGTCAATGCTCTAGCTTAGGAATCTGCAGTGAGAGATCGCGGTCGAGGCAAGGGTAGAGGAAGAGCTAGGGGTAGAGGCTGAGGAAAAGTGGAGCCTGCTAGAGATGAGGTACCAGCCAAAAATACTCCCCAAAATGAGGCCCCTCCCATACATCATGAAGAGATAAAGGAGAATATTGAGGTTGAAAATGTTGAGGAAGTTGGACAAGAGGAAGTGGTGCAGGCTGAAACTACCAGTGTTCCTCCCATAGACCCAGTGTTAGCTCAACAAATCATGTCTTTCTTGAAAGGGTTGGTTTCACGACCCGAGAGCACCCTCTAGTCATAACACGGTGTACTCGACCCCGAAGGGGTCTAATACAAGCCTTTTAGCTCATTCATTGCATAGACAATATAAAATATTGCGGAATTAAAAACTTTATTCAAAACCAAATTATTAAATACACATTTATAATGCAACGGAATACTAAGTCTCACATGGCCATCTTAGACAAACTTTAACAAGATAGGCTCACGACCCTTTACAATCGAAGTATAGACAAAAGTTTTAAAAGAAAAAAACTAGAAACATAAAGTCCTTGTCCTAGATCTATGAGGAAATACCAAGCCTTTGAGGAAACTCTGTCCAAGAACTTCAACTCCTAAATAGAACCAATCACTTGTCGGGACCTACACTTGTAGTAAAAATAAGAGAAATATGGGTTAGCACACAAAAATGTACTAAGTATGATGACCATGCAAAAATATTCTTAAAAAGGGACATTTTGTAGAAAGCCATGCTTTTATGCCATTTTTTTTGTAAAACTTCATGAACATTGATACAAGAGGCATAATATAAGTCACAACCAACATACAAAGTCACATATTTCATATTTAGTCAAAATCACATATAACCCTTTACCTTCACCTCAAGTAACCCTCAAGCTATACCTTGTGCAATGTATGGGTAGCGTCCCATACCACCACCCACAATAAGGCACCAACTTAAGGTTACCAAAAGTGAACTTACCATTCATCCTTTACACAATAAAGCATTTAAGATGCATAAACATTACATGAGTCACACCATCACATTAAGGCCAACATATAAGACAACTCTAAGTCATACTTGTGCAATGTTCAATTATCATCCCATACTACTACTCACACTAAGTACTCCTTTGAAGTCACCTAGACAAGGCACATTCATATACAACAGACATGACAAGGAAGTAACTCATTATACAATCCAAGTATAGTATGCATCTTTACATCTAAGCATTTAAGCCAAAATTCTTCATTAGGTTCATTTAGGACACATTCATGCATTTAGAAGACTTTCATATATTTAGTCATTAAGACTTAGAGAACTCACTATAGCACCTTCAAAGCCTACTCGTGCAATGTATAGATAATAACCCATACTACTACCTACACTTTTTAGTACCTATCATGTAACTAGAGTGCACATCTCACATGATGGGAATAGGCATTAAATGACATAGACCATGAGAGCTAAATCATGGAATCTGGTGTCTTGTAACCCCACACCGTGGAAGGTGTTCTACTTGCCTATGGTGAACTAGTACACATCCTATGTAGGCACATAGTTTTGGGATAAGAAAGATGTTCATTGGACTCTAGCCTAACATTGGGGAGAGCCACCATCTTAGCCATATCCACTTAGTTCTGAGCCTCAATTCCCATAGAGTAATTTCATTTACATTATTGTACTTGAGAAGGTCAGCAACATTAGGCCAACCGACCCAAAGTACTTTTACCAAGAAGGGCCACCACCAATAGGCCTACCATTTCATGGTACATTAAGGATAACTCCTTCATCTTCCTAGAGAGAGCCACCACCATTAGGTCTACCATCTCTAGGTTCATTATTTCACACAAGAAGGAGGCCACCACCATTAGGTCTACCGCTTCAAGGGTTCACATTCACATTGGGTTCTAGACTCACAATGAAGGGCCACCAACTTTAGGTCTACTGGTTCAACTGATAGTCTAAAATACCTCATTAGTCATTTATAGAAAGGCTACCAACATTAGGTCTACCAATTCAAGACATTCCTTCATTCATTTATGAAGAGGCTACCAACATTAGGTCTACCAATTCAAGACATTAAGATAATAAGTCAAGATACAATCATTACTCAAGAGAAGGATGCCTAAGCCTACCAAGTCAATAGATCACATTCAACATAACTTTCATTTATCAAGGAGAGGGCACCTAAGTCTACCAAACCAAGATACAACCTTACATTTAGAACTCTTCACGTTCTATCATCAACATTCATGAGTGTTAAGTGAGAATATGCTTTAAATCACAACACATTTACATTCACAACATGATTATCTTTACTTCATTAGATTCTCATTCAAATCCTTCACATCACATTCACATGTATAATATCATGATAATACTTCAATTCATCAAACTATGCCTTCAAGGCCATGAACACAATATACATAGTAAGTAAACACCTCCACCTTTCAAGTGGATCAACAATTCAAGCTCAATTCTACATTAACATGAAATTAGGTCAAATTTGCCCTTTCAAGACTATGTTCACAAATCCTCAATTCACCATAATTAGACATAGATAATGATGCAAAACAATAATCTAAATCAATCTACACATAAATCTATCACCATTCATTCATAATCAACAAACCCATTTCATAAGGACAAATTTAGGAATTGAGAGAAATCATGGGTTCATAGAGTTTTCATATTAAATCATCAATTAAACACCAACATAATCATAATTTATCCTTTGATAATGTTTGATGCAAGAACCCATCAGATTGAGTAAAACTTAGGGTTTTTGTTTAACTTGAAAACCTTGAAAACTTCTTTGAAATGGACTCTAGGGTGAAAGCTAACCCTAGATGAAGGATCACCATACCTTATTAGATGAATCCCCACGAAAATTGTGGAAGAAACACCTTGAAATCCCTAACCCTAGCTTGATCTTGACCTTGATCTCCAATGGAGTTTCTAGAGAGAACTTTTTAGGAGGGAAGAGTTTTGATTTGAGAGATGAAATCTAAATGGGTGCTTTAATGTTTTAATACTCTTAAAATACCTAAAAACACTTAAAATAACCGTCCACATACTAATTGGGACTTGGGATGCATTTACCAACTCACCCCTATGTTGGCCGTGTCCCTTGACAGCAAACCAGGTCTCATTCACGAGATCCCCATCCACGGACTGTGGATGAGTTGACGGACCGTACTGGTCTTCCATCAATGGTGGATGTAGCTTGGTTTGGGGACCCTTGACCTACGGAGTCTATCAATGGGTCTTGGGGGGTTAGACTTAGGGTGTAACACCCTGTATCCTAGATAGACCAAAATGCAGATTTTGAGAAGTTGCAGGTGCAACCCACGATTGCCATCCACGGACCGTAGGTCATACCACGGCCCCTGTTGGTGGTCCGTGGTTCAACACTGCAACCCTTTTCCGTTGCCCAACTCAGAAAATCAGCTAAGTCTCGACCCACGGACAGACCCACAGTCCGTAGTCTGTGTCCATGGATCAAGACTCCTTTACCCAGCCTCTGAAATGAACTACAGTAGACCAGCACGGACTGTCATTTAATGCACGGTCCGTAGGTCCGACCGTAGATGAGGGTCAACAGCCAGTTAGACGAAAATTGTTGATTGGGTCACCTTCAAATGGTCATAACTCTTAGCAAAAAATGAATTATGCACCACATGACCTTTGATATGATAAATAACTGAATCCTCTTTCCAATGCCATAAGGTTTAGTAAAATTCGACCTCCGAATAAAAAGTTATGCTCGTTTTAGTGAAGACCTGCCGGGCAGACTTGACCGACGGACCCAAACAACGGCCGGTAGATCAAACGACGGACCGTCGTTCCTTCCGTAGGTCGCTTCAACAGATTTTAAGTCAAGGTCATTTTGGTCCTTTTCCTATTTCATTGGACCCCTAAGGGATGTCGTTTAGACCCTAAATTATGAGGTTTTAGTCAGTTTAAGCCTATAAACGCAACTAGAACTTACCTAAGTCAAATCATTAATCAAAACATAGAAAAATTAGAACGCTAAGAGGAGAAAGAAGTCAAGAACCCTACTTCAAGAATGCATCAAGTTTTCTTCCGTTTCGGCCCAGAAATCAAAGGATTTCTCCGTAAAATTCATCACTAGGTATGTGGTATTTCACTAGTGGGTTCCTTTCACCGATTAGGTCCCAATTTTCAGTCAGTTTCTTGATTCCCTTATTATGACAAGACCTAGGGTTTTTTGAATGTTAGAATTATTGAGTTCTTAGCTGTTAGAATGATCCAAATCAGATTAGTATGTTAATATTCAGTTTAATGCATGAATTCCAAAACCCTAGCTATGTATTTCTTTAGTTCTTGAATTACACATGCTAGGTCAGATATTTCAGTTATTCAGGTATACATGCCTCAGTTATTAATGCATTAGTATCAACTTAATTATTGCATTCTCAGTTTGCATGTTAAGTTCTAGCTATCCAGTAACTCACATAAATTCAATCATAATGTGTTAATTACTTAATCCATTAGGAGTAGCATAATATCGAGTTGGACTAGGGTTCATCGTACCCAAATAGTCCCAGAACTACTAGCCACATAGGTTGTAAGTCCCCTCTGTGGGCATCATTTCAGTGATCACGCCACCATGCCTCTATACCTTTGGCAGAGTATATTGGGTTCTCTCGATGAGGCGTATACATCGGACTCCCATTTAGCTCATGTGGTTTTATTATCAGTTATTAGTAGCTTCCACAGTTCAGTCAGATCCTATTGCATTGACCATTTATCAGTATATCCAGTTTTCAGTTTCAGCATGTTATAAATTGGTGACTGCATTCAGTTATCTCAACATTCAGTATCTATATCATGTTCAGATTTTGTCATTGCTTATTTGTTTTGTTCAGTTATATGTTATTTTAGTTGTATTCTATCCTGCATGCTTAGTACCTTTCAAGTACTGACGCATACTCTGCGCTACATCTTCTCGTGATATAGGTTCAGGTTCTCAGCATCGAGATCACGCTAGGATCGGTTCCCGATCTCCAGTTCAGCAGAATCAGTGGTAAATCCTCATTTTCCGAGGACAATAGTCATGAGTTTCCTTTCAGTATTTTTAGTCCTTTAGTTTCAGTTTTTGCTAGACTTAGTTGGTGCCTGTCCTAACATTTCTAGTCAGTTAGAGGCTATTTTCAGACATAGTTAGATTCAACTTAGTATTGAGTTAATATCATCTTTGTATTAAAGTCATCAGTTATCATTTATATCAGTTATAGTATATGGGTATTCCCCATCTTTTCATTTTTATTTATGATTTAGCTTTCGCATCAGTTTATTATCTTTAGTATGCTCATGATCATACCAACAGGGTTAGCTTGGGATCACTTATGGTCTTAGGTCCCGTATCCACGTCTCGGGGGTAGTTTCGGGGGGCGGGGTGGTGACAAACTTGGTATCAGAGGATTAGGTTTAAGTGTCCTAGGATGTCTGAAAAGCCGCACTAAGTTGAGTCCTTTACATGGGTGTGAAGTGCGCCACATCTAATGAGGGGAAAGCTACAAAGTGTTTTAGGAAATATTCATTTTCTTGTTACTCTTATCGTGCATAATATATGATCTAAATTCCATTCTAACTCGATGTTCTATGTTTCAGTGATCATGCCTCCTCGTAGAGCTAATGCCCGGAATGCGAATGGCAGGAACACAAACGTAGCTCCTCCAGTCCCTTATCAAGAAGTGTCAAATGCAGAGTTCAGGAACGCCATTCAGATTTTGGCTCATAGTGTGCCCTATACGAACAATTAGCAGGTTCAAGTTCTTGTGAATGCAAATGGTGGATCAGTAGCAGCGAGGGTTCATGATTTGGTTAGGATGAATTCCGCCTGAGTTCTTAGGATCGCAGACTGGTGAGGATCCCTAGAATTTCTTGGATGAGATTAAGAAGATCTTTGAAGTGATGCAGGTAACTGGGAATGATCGGGTTGAGTTAGCATCTTACCAACTTAAGGATGTGGCTCATATCTGGTATACTCAGTGGAAGGAGAACAGGGGTACAGATGCAACTCCTATTACTTGGGATTGTTTCAGCAAAACCTTTCTGGACAGGTTTTTCCCCATAGAGTTGAGAGAAGCAAGGGCCCACTAATTTATGAACTTAAGGAAAGGTAACATGACTATCCAAGAGTATGGAATCATGTTTAACCAACTCTCCAGGCATGCTCCTCACATGGTTGCTGATTCCAGGACTCAGATGAATAAGTTTCTTTACGGAGTGTTAGACTTAGTGAAAACAGAATGCAGGAATGCTATGTTGTTGGGAGACATGAACATCTCTAGGCTTATGACTCATGCTCAGCAAGTTGAGGGCGATAAGCTTAGGGAACGGGCTAAGGAGACTAAGAGAGCAAGAACAGGTAACTACGAGTATTTCCAACAGAAATCTTGTGGTGAAAACTGCTCGCAGTTTCAGCAAAACTCTTCGACTCCATCCCGTTCATCAGCTAGTGTTCCATCCCCCAGATTCTGTAACGATCAGAAAGGTAGGGCGTCAGGCTCTAAGTCTCAAGGTAATGTTTCAGGCACCAAAATTTACCCAACTTTCCCAAAATGTAACAAGAACCATCCGGGTGAGAGCCTTGAAGGTAAGGAAGGATATTTTGGGTGTGGTCAGTCTGGTCATAGATTGAAGGATTGTCCTTCTAGATAGGGTCAAGGAGGAAATAATAGTAGAGCTCAGTGTACAACTTCAGCAGCACCAACAGGTCGCCCGACTCAGCAGGGTAACTCATCTGGTATAGGTGGCGGACACCGCCAAAATAGACTCTATGCTCTTCAGGCTCGTCAAGATCAGGAAGATTCTTCTGATGTAGTCACTGGTATGTTACGAGTCTTTTATCTTAATGTTTATGCATTGTTAGATCCAAGGGCTACTTTGTCTTTTGTAACTCCTTACATAGCAGTCCAATTCAGTGTTAGCCCAGAAACTCTTTCAGAACCCTTCTCATTTTCTACTCCAGTCGGTGACCCAGTTATAGCTAGATCGGTATACAGAAATTACACTGTCACAGGCTCTCAAAAAGTCACCTCTGCAGATCTTGAAGAGTTATAAATGGTAGACTTTGATGTCATTCTAGGCATGGATTGGTTATATTCCTGTTATGCGTCAGTCAATTGTAGAACTAGGATTGTTCGTTTTCCGTTTCTAGACGAACCAATCTTAGAATGAAAGGGTAGTAGCTTAGCACCTATGGGTCGATTCATTTCTTACCTTAAGGACATAAAGATGATATCTAAGGGTTATCTCTATCATCTAGTTCGGGTTAAGGATTCTAGTTCTGAATCCCCAACTCTTGAGTTAGTCCCTGTAGTCAATGAGTTTCCAGATGTGTTTCCAGATGATTTTCCTGAAGTTCCTCCCGAAAGGGAAATCAACTTTTGAATTGATATCCTTCCAGATACCCAACCTATGAGACCCCGTGGTTCTTTCGCATAATATGTGTCTCATTGAATGAGTGTATGAGGCTTATATGACTTGGTGCATCATTTTAGGAGAATAAGGTTGCAAAGGGGAGGTAAAAAAAATCAAAGAATTAGCCTAACATTATGGGTCAAGGATGCCCTTAAACAAGTTCGAGTTAAATAATGTCTATTCTAACACCCCGCCCATTTAGAACGCTTAAGTTAAATGGTACCTTTGTGTAAAAGACAAAGAGTGTATTATATGCTAATATGGATGTTTTATAAGGTGATATAGTCGCCCAATGATCGTAAATTAAGTTTTGAAGTCAAGCTAGTTGAGAAATAAAAAGTTGGCAAAAGTTAGAGTAAGTCTCTTTGATAAATTTTTTGAAAATTCGGTTAAATGTCTTGGAGCTTTTCTCCCAATCTACAAAGCTTTAGAAGAACCCCAATATATGAAATCGAAGGTTTACGAGTCTACTTTGCAACACACTAAATCATTTGTCCATACGACTTCCGAATTGAGAGATGTTTAGATTTTAGTGAGACTGCACAAGTAGGCACGTGAAGGTGGGCCGTAGCCCATATGTCGGTTTAACTTTATAAGATCATATTTCCCTTCATTATATCACATTATTTTCGACCAAACTAAGAATAAAACAGTCCTAAATCCTCTCTAAAGGTTCCCCTATCATCCAAGGAAATATTTACGAGATTTCAACGTGGTTTCGCCCTCGGAAGGTTCATAGAGATTGTGTTATTTCTTTCCTCCTCGTTGGTTGTGATTTGAAGGATTCTTCATGGTGAAGGAGTCTCGTTTTTTATGTGGTGTTGCTGCTCTTTGGAGGTAATAATTTTCACCCTTCATTTTATTGACTGAGTGCAAGTTATAGCTATGCTATATAAGCAAGAACACGAATAGGTGGCTGGAAAAATCGTATTTGGATAGTTACTTGATGTTGGGCTGTTTTGAAGTATTTTCTGATATTGTTGTTGCTGGAATATTTTTGGAAATGCTTCGTATGTGTGTGGTTCTTGTTGATATGAGTCTGGAACAGAAGAGGAAGTATAGATGGATATTTAATTGTAACATAAATTAGTGTAACTTTGTTTCTATTATTGCATAACAATTTTCGAATTGTTTCTTCTTGGTTCAACGTCTTGCGTTTAAGGAGACTGTTTGTTATTGTCAAGACATGTTAATGTACTGCAAGCTCCATCAAGTTTAAGTTTAGATTTTATCCTTTTAAGGTCTTATTGCATATGAAGAGAAATACATGACTCTAAATGTAATTATTGGACGAACATATAGGATGATGATTGGAAGCCGCAAGTTCAAGTTATTATGGTTATATTGAGCAATTATAGGGCTGTATTATACCTTTTTTTTTATGGCTTTAATGGTTTGAAGACTCGTGGTTAGGATTTGGTTATGGTTATTTTGGGTTGGAAAAGAGGGGTGTGGCGATACACCGAGTTTTAATTGTTGTGCAGGTATACTCTATATGGTTGTTGTTGACTATTGCGTAGGCTTCCACTTGTAAATAGCTGCTGCAAAAATGTATGTTATGTCATTAATTTGAGGTTGTAATTTGGAGAAGAGAAGGTAATGAATAATACATTTAAAAATGGTCTGGTGAGCTAATCACTCTGCTAGTGAACTCTAAATTGCTACTTTGACCCTGACATGTTAATATTCTGCCTGTAATGGTTGTGTGACATGATTTTCTATAGACTACATACTGTAAGGAAGGGGGTACAATCCATATTGATTCAACAAGAACCAAAATCGAGGTATGTTAAGGATAAGCACTGTACTTCCTTTGAGCACAAATTTTGGAATCCTAAATCGTCAAATATTGTTTTACTACTCTACTACTATATAGACCTTTGGTGAAAGGCATTGGTATTGCAGCTGGTGTATTTTTGTGACTCCATTATGTTGCTATTCCACTCGTTCGGTTAGATAGGGTATTTTGCGTCTTTATGTCATTTTGTTGATTTTCTTGACTATAGGTCCATGTGTACAGATTCTTATTCTTCTTTAGGTATAGTAACTTAAAAATAATAGAGATGAACAATTTGAATTTGATATAAGTCCTCCTTCCTTGCTAATTTATATTTTTGAAAACTTTAAAATAAAACGTCAATCTCCAAAAATCATAAATAAAAATCCCAGGTTTAAACTACTAAAGTACGAGTTTTTCTGAAATACTTTCTTTTACAAACCACTAAGGAAACATATATAGATACTAAGTGAGGAACTTTGAGCTCTTTTTGAACATCCTCAAGTTTAAGTTGCCTTTCTAAATCCAAGTTAAGAGTTCCAGTTTAATCTATAAGTATATAAGTTTCACGAGATATTTACATCTGATGCGAAAGTGATTACGAGATTATGAGGACAAGAGTACCTATGAGCCAAGATCGGCAACATGATTCAGGTAACAAATGCATTACGGATCCATGACATTACATTCTATGCATTCTACTTTCGAGCTATAATCGGAAGGTATGGGGCCTATTTCATATATTTATACGTATGAGACACAGATGGCCACAAGTTGGCGAATATGATCCCGATTCGCTAACGGAAGGCACCACCATTACTACCTCGTGGTTAGTTCGCATAATATGTGTATCATTGAATGAGTGTATGAGGCTTATATGACTTGGTATATCATTTTAGGAGAATAAGGTTGCAAAGGGGAGGTAAAAAAAATCAAAGAATTAGACTAGCGTTATAGCTCAAGGATGCCCTAAAACAAGTTCGAGTTAAAAAATGTCTATTCTAACACCCCGCCCATTCAGAACGCTTAAGCTAACCGGTACCTTTAGGGATAAGACAAAGAGTGTCGTATATGCTAATAGGGATGTTTTATAAGGTTATATAGTCGCCCAATAATCGTAAGTTAAGTTTTGAAGTCAAGCAAGTTGAGAAATAAAAAGTTGGCAAAAGTTAGAGTAAGTTTGTTTGATAAATTTTCTGAAAATTGGGTTAAATGTCATGGAGTTTGTTTCCCAATCTACAAAGCTTTAGAAGAAACCCAATATATGAAATCGAAGGTTTACGAGTCTAATTTCCAACGCACTAAATCATTTTTCCATACGACTTAAAAATTGAGAGATATTCAGATTTTAGTGAGACTGCACAAGCAGGCACGTGAAGGTGGGCCCCTATCCCATATGTCGGTTTAGCTTTGTAAGATCAGATTTCCCTTCGTTTTATCTCATTATTTTCGACCAAAATAAGAACAAAAAAGTCCTAAATCCTCACTAAAGGTTCCCCAATTATCCAAGAAAATATTTACAAGATTTCAACGTGGTTTCACCCTCGGAATGTTCATAGAGAGTGTGTTATTTCTTTCCTCCTCATTGCTTGTGATTTAAAGGATTCTTCATGGTGAAGGAGTCCCATATTTTATATGGTGTTGCTGCTGTTTGGAGGTAATAATTCTCACCCTTCATTTTATTGAGTAAGTCCAAGTTATGGCTATGCTATATAAGCAAGAACACGAATAGTTGGCTGGAAAAATCGTATTTGGATAGTTACGTGCTGTTGGGCTATTTTGAAGTATTTTCTGATATTGTTGTTGCTGAAATTTTTTTGGAAATGCTTTGTATGTGTGTGGTTCTTGTTGATATGAGTCTCGAAGAGAAGAAGAAGTATAGATGGATATTTAATTGTAACATAAATCAGTGTAACGTTGTTTCTATTATTGCATAGCAATTTTCAAATGATTTCTTCTTGGTTCAACGTCTTACGTTTAAGGAGACTGTTTGTTATTGTCAAGACATGTTAATGTACTGCCAGCTCCATCAAGTTTAAGTTTAGGTTTTACCCTCTTAAGCTCTTATTGCATATGAAGAGAAACACATGACTCCAAATGTAATTATTGGACGAAAGTATAGAATGATGATTGGAAGTCGCGAGTTCATGTTATTATGGTATTGAACAATTATAAGACTGTATTGTACATATTTTTTTATGGATTTAATGGTTTGAAGACTCGTGGTTAGGAATTGGTTATGGTTATTTTGGGTTGGAAAAGAAGGGTGTGGCGATACGCCGAGTTTTAAATGTTGTGCAGGCATACTATATTTGGTTGTTGTTGACTATTGCGTAGGCCTCCACTTGTAAATAGCTGCTGCAAAAATGTATGTTATGTCATTAATTTGAGGTTGTAATTTGGAGAAGAAAAGGTAATGAAGCATACATTTAAAAATTGTCTGGCGATTTAATCACTCTGCTAGTGAGCTCTAAATTGCTACTTTGATCCTTACGTGTTAATAATCTGCCTGTAATGGTTGTGTGACATGATTTTCTGTAGACTACATACTGTAAGAAAGGGGGTACAATCCATATTGATACAACAAGACCCAACATAGAGGTATGTTAAGGATAAGCACTGTACTTCCTTTGAGCACAAATTTTGGAATCCTAAATCGTCAAATATTGTTTTACTACTCTATTACTAGAAAGACCTTTGGTGAAAGGCATTGATATTGTAGCTGGTGTATTTTTGTGACTCCATTATGTTGCTATTCCACTCATTCGGTTAGATAGGGTATTTGGTGTCTTTATGTCATTTTGTTGATTTTCTTGACTATAGGTTCATGTGTACAGGTTCTTATTCTTCTTTAGGTGTAGTAACTTAAAAAGATTAGAGATGAACAATATGAATTTGAAATAAGTCCTCCTTCCTTGCTAATTTATATTTTTGAAAACTTTAAAATAAAACGTCGATCACCAAAACTTTTAAATATAAATCCTAGGTTTAAACTACTAAAGTACAGGTTTTTCTGAAATACTTTCTTTTACAAACCACTAAGGAAACATATATAGATACTAACTGAGGAACTTAAGCTCTTTATGAACATCCTCAAGTTTAAGTTGCCTTTCTAAATCCAAGTTAAAAGTTCCAGTTTAATCTATAAGTATATAAGTTTCACGAGATATTTACATCTGATACGAAAGTGATTACGAGATTATGAGGACAAGAGTACCAATGTGCCAAGATTGGCAACATGATTCAGGTAACAAATACATTACGGATCCATGACATTTCATTCTATGCATTCTAGTTTTGAGCTATAATCGGAAGGTATGGGGCCTATTGCCTATATTTATACATATGAGACACAGATGACCACAAGTTGGAGAATATGATCTCGGTTCGCTACCGGAAGGCACCCCCATTGCTAGCACTTGGTTGGGTATGACATGCATTTGCAT
>JAJOOH010003769.1:0-27492 GCA_029582605.1 Solanum gracilifrons | reverse complement strand
AGATACTTAACCAATGACAATTTTATGTCAAGAAATTATTTCATTCTTTTGCCCTTTCGGTAGTTCATACTAAAACATACCATAATAGTTGTGATGTACTAAAAGTACTTAATCAATGATCAGTTATACCAAAATAAATTTCTTTATTTCCCTCTAACCCCCCATAGGGGTGAGTTGTGGTATTTATTAAATCATACATGAGTATGTCATTTATAATTTTCATCATCTCTTGACACTTTCATTTTCAAGAATGACCACTTTTCATAATACTTACCAGAAGTCACATTCTCTTCAAGGAATTGACCATAATCATATATACGTGCTTCATAATTATTCCTTTCATTAGAAGTTCATTGTCATGCTTTTAAATTTATCATATTCAAATGACATACCTCGACATCACTTTTGAAAGTCAAGTGTATCACCACGTTTTCATCCTTTTCTTTGATGGAGGATATATAAACTTATCAAATTATTAGGTCTCATAACAAACATGTTTCTAATGGCCTTTGATATCCTTTTTATGACAAAATCACCTTCACTCTTTAAAAAGCCATTTTGAGAACTCATAATGTTCTTTATTTTATAATTATCATAATGATGACTATTATTATTTTCTCCATTCATGTCCATATTCATATGTCCAATCATAAAATAATCTTGTCATCTTTCAGACACAGATCGATTTGTTCAATTATCATTATATATCAATATAATACAATAAGACTTTAACCCAATGTCTTATCCATACAAAAGGTGTGTTAGGCCAAAATATGAAGATATTTGAACCCAAAATCTTATCATCATGGTGCATCGAGACTTTAATTGATGTCTTACCCTTTTGGTGCGGTGAAACTTGAATCCACTGTCTTACCTCAATCATTGACATCATATATAGTCCAAAAAAAAATTCACCCTTGAGCCTTTATGTAACATCTCACAAATTGAAATAACTAGGAAAAACTTAAAGAATTGGAAATAGCCATTTTTGGAAAGAATATAAAAATCTGGAAATTTGTTAAGTATGTTAAGTTGAGTTTTTGGTCAACTTCAAATGACCATAACTCCTAGATCAGGATGATTTAGGTGTAATTATAGATATCGTAGGAAATATCTTGGAATGATATTTTCAATGCCGCTGAGTTTGCACGATTGTGAGTTCGTATGAGTGAATTATGCCTATTGGAAGTTAGGGTGTTCAAATAAGGAAATGTCCAATCTGGATTTTAAAAGTGTGTTTTGATCGTTTCCACACCCTATTATTTTAATTCGTTTTAGTGAATTAATTAAGGGTCAAAACTGAATTGGATCAGCTTGAACAATTGGAAATTTACGCTAGGGTTCTAGAGAGAAGAATGCAAGAGGAAGGAGAAGAGGAAAAGCAAGATTCGTCGCTTCGTAAGGAAATCGCTTGTCGTTTTCGTCAAGGGGTGATCTCTATGAGGTATGTGAAATAACATAGCATTGGGTCCATTCATCCACGCGGAAAACATGTTTAATTCAGTTATTTTCGTCCTAAAAGAGTTAGAAGTTGAAGTTCTTGAGTTATATTCTTGAATAGTTTTCTTTCTTGAACTTACATGTGATCAATGGGTTTCTTAAGACATTTTAGCGATGTTAAGAGTTGTTTCGAGTTAGATTCTAGTGTGCATATTTTGGGTATCTGAATCTAAGAAAGTATTGAGAAAAGAAATTGATTTAAAATGACTTAGGATTAGAAAATGAGTTGAAAAACTCGTCAGACGCCCCTGGGAAGGGCCAGGCGTGCTGCGCCCCCATAACGCCTGGGAGGCTGGAACGGCGCGCCTGCAGTGCACCATTTTAGGGCCTCTGTCAAGTGGGACTGGCGGGCATGCCAGGGATGCGCCTGGATCATCATCTTTCATCAATTTTTCGTCATTCATTCTGTTTAAGTCCTTCTAAAGTTTTCTAACACTTCCTATTGATTCTAACCACTCCAAATGACTTCTAAACCCCTAGAAATCATCCAGAAGCATGAATCATAACCTTGAATCCATAATTCAATTCAATGAAAGTTAAGGGTCAAGTCTAGAAATTAAGAAGCAAGTCAAGATGAGTTCATAAAGTTTTCAAAAGTTTTTCGCAAATGTTTTAACTTTGTTTTAAGACTTAAAGTTCAAGTTGAGTAAACAGTAAAGAGTAATGATTGAAGTTCATTTCTTCAAAGAAGTATATGGGGACTATGTATTCTCAAAGAGTTTAAAAATATTTTTCACATTTGAGAAAGAACAGGAACATCGATTCCGAGAGAGCTTTTAAACTAAGTTTTGAGTAATTATCTCAAACCAAAGAAAGAAGTGCTTTTAAAAACATATAAGCTAAGCACATTTTGGGAGTAGTATTGAGCACCGATATGGGGATGCGAGTTCATAATAACTCAAGTCTCCATAAACCATGTAGCCATCAGGGGTAGTAAAGGATCATACTTTTTAGATGATTCCTTAAGTGCTTTTTAGCATAGACTTGTGGATCCACTTAGTTAAGGCATTCTATACGATGACAAAGAATACGACAGTTCTGCCAGCGTGGGCAAGACGCTGTATCACCACTTAGGCTCATAATGGTGGTTGTCGGTTAGAGAATTTCCCATAAAAACTATATTACTTTGATATATGAGTTAAGTTGAGTTTGTTATTGCATTTTCTTTAACGAACTAAGTTGTTTTCTACTGTTTTATAATGCTTTCTATATACTACATGTGTTTTACTGCTTTATATTGAGTTAAGTTATTCATGAGTTGAGTAAAGCCAAGGTAAGTGTTTCTTTCAGATTCTTTTCAAGCCTATGTTATGTTTAGCATTCCAACTCGCATACTTGTACATTCAATGTACTGGTTCCAGTTGGCCTGCATCTTATTTTGATGCAGACACAAGCAACCAGGATTATCACCCAGTGCCTCGTTGATCGAGTTGAGCACTCAGAGTCAGTTGGTGAGCCTTCTTTCATTTCGGAGGACTCCTGTTATTTCACTTTCAATATTTCATTGTTAGGATGATCGGGGGTCTTGTCCCGACATCTTTATTTGTTTTATTGGCTTCATATACAGTTAGCAGTCAGTTATCTTTTCATTATTATTTCATATGTTAAGACTTAAGTTGCCATTTTGGCCAAGTTGAATGTTTGACCTTTAAACGTTCTAAGTATTTTATTAAGCAGTTGAGTTGAGATGCATTGAATCCTTGTATTTATGCTTTTAAGTCTTCCACTGAGTAAGTAAGCAAGGCCAAGGGTTCGCTTGGGGCCAGTCATGGTTCTCGAGTGCCGGCCACTCCCAGGGTATAGGCTCGGGGAGTGACAAACTTGTTATCAGTGCATAGAATTTAAGAGTACTAGGGAGTCAATGAAGCTGTGTCTGTAGAGTCCTAGTTATCAGTGTGAATCGTGCTACATCTATAATTAGGAGGCTGCGACACTAATGAAAAATTGTCACTTCTTTCATACTTATTTCATGCGTTAGAATTTGATCTCTAACAAGTTTCCTTCTAATTCATGCTTGCGCGTGTTTTCAGATAATCATGCCTCCCCAAAGAGATGTCAGAGATCGTCTTGCTAGACGTAGTGTTGAGGAGAAAGGGGTACCCAATGCACCTGAAGTACAACCCCAAGGAGAAGTCACTAATGGTGAGTTTAGAGAAGCGATAATGATGCTAAGTCAAGCTGTGACTAATCAGGTTGGCTAACAAAGAGGAGCTAGACATGAAGTGATTGATACTTTGAGGATCGGAAAGTTCTTGAGGATGTATCCTCCAAGTTTCACGGGTTCTAGCACTCTGAGGATCCGAAGAGTTTTGTTGAGGAACTGAAGAATGTATTTGAGTTTATGCATGTTGTCGATACCGGGAGAGTTGAATTAGTTGTATATCAACTGAAGAATATTGCTAGGACTTGGTTTGGCCAGTGGAAATAGAGTAGAGCTGAGGATGCACCACCTGTGAGTTGGGCTTGTTTTGAGGAGGCCTTCTTGGGGCGTTTCTTCCCTCGAGAACTGAAAGAGGCTAAGGTACAAGAATTTCTTACCCTTAAGCAGAAGTTGCTAAGTGTTCATGAGTCTGGGTTGAAGTTCACTCAACTATCCCGTTATGCTCCGGAGATGGTTGTGGATATGATGAGTATAATGAGTCTGTTTGTTGCTGGGTTGTCCCGTCTATCAAGCAAAAGAGGGCAGGGCAGTGATGCTAATTGGGGACATGGATATATCACGGTTGATGGTCTATGTGCAGCAGTTTGTGGAAGATAAGCTGAGAGACAAGGAGGAATTTCGAAATAAGAAAGCTAAGACAGGGAATGAGTCAGGGCAACAGAAAAGTAATGTGAACCGTTCGTCCTTTCAACTAAAGGAAAAGGGACCTGCTCCATCATCTGCTAGTGCACTTTCACCCAGAAACAAATGATAGTATAATAGCTAGAATTCCCAACACTTCAAAACTAGACCTGCACAGTCTCAAGGTAGTGTGGCACAAGGAGGTAACTTGACTCCTGAATGTGTTAGGTGTGGTAGAACCCACCTAGGTAAGTGTTGTGATGGCCAGTCAAGTTGTTTCAAGTGTGGACAAGAGGGTCACTTCATGAAAGAGTACCCTAAGAACATGCAAGGTAGTGGAAATTAGGGCAACAAAGCCTAATCTTCATCAGTTGCTCTACACCTAGAGAAGCTACTTCCGGTACTGGCGGAGGAGCAAACCGCCTTTATGCGATCACTAGTCGCCAAGAGCAAGATAACTCTCTAGAGGTTGTAATTTGTATGATCAAAGTCTTTACTATTGATGTTTATGCTTTGCTAGACCTAGGATCAAGTTTATATTTTGTAACCCCTTATGTTGCAAATAATTTTGATGTTCTTCCTGAGAAATTCTGTGAACCCTTTTGTGTTTCTATACCTATTGGGGAGTCTATTCTAGCTGAGCGAGTATATAGTAGTTGTGTCATTTCCATAAATCACAAAGACACCGTGGCTGATTTAATTGAGTTAGACATGGTAGATTTTGATATCTTTCTAGGCATGGAGTGGCTTCATGCCTGTTATGCGTCAATAGATTGTAGAACTCGAGTTGTCAAGTTCCAAATTCCTAATGAGATAGTCTTAGAGTGGAAAAGTAGTTCAGCAGTGCCTAAGGGTCGTTTTATTTAGTACCTAAGGCAAGAAAGTTAGTTTCCAAGGGATGTGTCTATCACTTAGACCGAGTTAATGACTCTAGTATTGAGATACCTCCTATTCAATCAGTTTCAGTAGTAAAAAGTTTTCTAGAAGTCTTTCCAGATGATTTACCCGGAGTCCCTCTTGAGAGAGAGATAGACTTCGATATAGATGTTCTTCTAGATACTCATCCTATCTCTATTCCGCCATATAGAATGGAACCAGCAGAGTTGAAAGAGCTTAAATAGCAGTTAAAAGATCTCCTAGATAAGGGATTTATTCGACCAAGTGTCTCACCTTGGGGCACTCCAGTTTTATTTGTGAGAAAGAAAGATGGTTCCCTTAGGATGTGTATAGATTATCGTCAGTTGAACAAGGTAACCATCACGAACAAGTATCTTCTTCTAAGAATTGATGATCTTTTCGATAAGCTTCAGGGTGCTACTTGTTTCTCTAAGATACATCTCAGATCAGGCTACCATTAGTTGAAAGTAAAGGAATGTGACATTCCGAAGACAACATTCAGGACTTGTTATGGTCATTATGAGTTTCTAGTTATGCCCTTTGGTTTGACCAAAACACCTGCAACATTCGTCAACCTTATGAATAAAGTATTCAAACCTTATCTAGATATGTTTGTCATTGCCTTCATTGATGATATACTAATCTATTCAAGGAATGAAGAAGATCATGCTAGTCATCTCAGAATGGTTCTCCAGACTCTAAAAGATAGAGAGTTGTATGCTAAGTTCTTGAAATGTGAATTTTGTCTTGAGTCTGTGGCATTATTAGGCCACATTGTGTCAAGAGAGGGAATTAAAGTTGATACTCAAAAAATTAAGGCAGTGCAGAATTGGCCTAGCCCCATATCTCAAATTGATATTAGGAGTTTCTTGGGTTTGGATGGCTATTATAGAAGGTTCGTATAGGGGTTCTCATCTATTTCATCCTCTTTGACCAAGTTAACTCAGAAAACATTGTAGTTTCAATGGTCTGAAGTTTGTGAGAAAAACTTTCAGGAATTGAAAAAGAGGTTGACTACTGCCCCAGTTTTGACCCTACCAAAAGGTACTCAAGGTTTTGTGGTGTATTGTGATGCATCTAGAGTTGGTTTAGGTTGTGTATTAATGCAGAATGGCAAGGTTATAGCTTATGCCTCCAGACAGTTGAAAGTTCATGAGAAGAACTACCCAACCCATGACTTAGAGTTAGCTACTATAGTATTTGCTTTGAAGATATGGCGTCATTATATGTATGGTGTTCATGTAGATGTATTCACTGATCACAAGAGTCTTCAGTATGTATTTACTCAGAAAGAGCTTAAGCTCAGACAACGAAGATGGTTAGAGATACTCAAGGATTATGACATGAGTATTATTTACCACCCAGTTAAGGCTAATGTCGTTGCTGATGCCTTGAGCAGGTTGTCTATGGGTAGTACCGCCCATTTTGAGAAAGATAAGAAAGAACTAGCAAAAGATGCTCATAGAATGGCACGCTTAGGAGTCCGACTAATGGATTCCACAGAAGGAAGAGTAGTGGTGATGAATGGGGCTGAATCATCATTAGTGTCAAAAGTGAAATAAAAGCAAGACCAAGACCCAATTTTACTTTAATTGAAGGCAAATGTTCATAAGAAAAAATTATTATCTTTTGAACAAGGGGGAGATGGCGTATTGAGATATGAATGTAGATTATGTGTACCAATGGTGGATGGACTCCAAGAGAGGATCATAGAGGAAGCTCATAGCTCCAAATATTCCATTCATCTGGGTTTCACAAAGTTGTATCATGACTTAAGAGAGGTGTATTGGTGGAATAGTATGAAGAAGAGCATTGCAGAATTTGTTGCTAAGTGTCCAAATTTCTAACAAGTTAAAGTAGAGCACCAAAGGCCCGGTGGTTTGGCTCAGAATATAGAACTTCTGGAATGGAAGTGGGAGATGATTAATATGGACTTTATCATAGGTTTACCAAGGTCTCGCAGGCAACATGATTCTATTTGGGTGATTATGGATCGCATGACCAAATCAGCCCACTTTCCCGGTAAAGACTACCCATTCAGCAGAGGATTATGTTAAGTTATATATTCAAGAGGTAGTTAGACTTCACGGGGTGTCAGTTTAGATTATTTCAGATATAGGTGAATAATATACTACACAGTTCTATAAATCTTTTCAGAAAGGCTTGGGCACAAAGGTGAACTTAAGTACTGCTTTTCATCCTCAGACAGATGGTCAAATAGAGCGCACTATATAGACTTTAGAGGATTTTTTGAGGGCCTGTATGATTGATTTCAGAGGTAATTGGGGTGATCACCTACCTCTCATTGAGTTTGCTTACAACAATAGTTACCACTCGAGCATCCAAATGGCTCCTTATGAAGCTCTTTATGGGAAAATAAGCAGATCTCCTATTGGATGGTTTGAAGTTGGTGAAGCTATGTTGATAGGACCAGATTTAGTTCATCAAGCGTGGAGAAGGTCAAAGTAATTCAAGAGAGGTTTAAAACGGCGCAGAGTCGTCAGAAATCCTACATTGATGTTAGGAGAAAGGAGTTAGAGTTTGAAGTAGATGATTAGGTATACTTGAAAGTTTCACCCATGAAAGGTGTCATGAGACTTGGTAAGAAGGGGAAACTTAGTCCCCGGTATATTGGCCCTTACAGAATAACAAAAATGGTAGGTAATGTAGCTTATGAGTTGGAGCTACCACAAGAGTTAGTCGCGACTCATCCGATGTTTCACTTCTGTATGTTGAAGAAGTGCATGGGAGATCCTTCATTGATCATACCAACTGAAGATATTGGGATCAAGGATAGCTTATGTTATGAGTAAATTCCTATTCAGATTCTAGATCGCAAAGTTCGCAAGTTGAGGACTAAGGAAGTAGCATCAGTCAAAGTTCTTTGGAGAAACCAATTTGTTGAGGAAGCTACTTGGGAAGCTGGATATGAAGAAGATATATCCACATCTCTTTGAATCCAGAGGAATTTCAGACCAAGGTAATAATTCTCTTCTTAGTACTTTATAATTTATAAGTTGGCATGTTGTATTTGCATTGCTTGTTGGGTGTTTGAGCTGAATGTTAGATGTTACACCCTTAGCCTAGTAAGAGTAATCTCATTCGAGGATGAATGTTCCCAAGGGGGATATATTGTAACATCTCACAAATTGAAATAACTAGGAAGAAGTTAAAGAATTGGAAATAGCCATTTTTGGAAAGAATATAAAAATCTGGAAATTTGTTAAGTATGTTAAGTTGAGTTTTTGGTCAACTTCAAACAACCATAAATCCTAGCTCAGGATGATTTAGGTGTAATTCCAGATATCGTAGGAAATATCTTGGAATAATCTTTCCAACACCGCTGAGTTTGCGCGATTCCGAGTTTGTATGAGCGAATGTGCCTATTGGAAGTTGGGGTGTTCAAATAAGGAAATGTCCAATCTGGATTTTAAAGGAGTGTTTTGGTCTTTTCCATACCCTATTATTTTAATTCGTTTTAGTGAATTAATTGTCAAAACTGAATTGGTTCAGTTTGAACAATTCGATATTTACTTTAGGGTTCTAGAGAAAAGAACACAAGAGGAAGGAGAAGAGGAAAAACAAGATTCGTCGCTTCGTAAGGAAATCACTTGTGGTTTTCGTCAAGGGGTGATCCCTATGAGGTATGTGAGATCACATAGCATTGAGTCCATTCACCCACGTACCAAACATGTTTAATTCAGTGATTTTCGTCCTAAAAGAGTTAGAAGTTGATGTTCTTGAATTGTTTTCTTTCTTGAACTTACCTCTGATTGATGGGTTTCTTGAGACATTTTAGCAATGTTAAGAGTTGTTTCTATTTAGATTCTAGTGTGCATATCTTGGATATCTGAATCTAAGAAAGTATTGAGAAAAGAAATCGATTTAAAATGACTTAGAATCAGAAAACAAGTTGAAAAATTAGTCAGACGCACCTAGGGAGGGCCAGGTGCGTCGCGCCCCCATAGTGCCAGGGATGCTGGGACGACGTGCTTGCAGTGCGCCAGTTTAGGGCCTGTGTCAAGTGGGGATGGCGCGGCACGCCAGGGACGCGCTTGGATCATCGTTTTTCATCAATTTTTCTTCATTCAGTCCATTTAAGGCCTTCTGAAGTGTTCTAAGACTTCCTATTGATTCTAACTAACTCCAAATTAATTCTAAAAACCTAGAAATCATCCAGAAACATGAATCATAACCTTGAATCCATAATTCAATTCAAGAAAAGTTAAGAGTCAAGTCTAGAAGTTAAGAAGCAAGTCAAGATGAGTTCATAAAGTTTTCAAAAGTCTTTCGCAAACGTTTTAACTTTGTTTTAAGACTTAAAGTTCAAGTTGAGTAAAGAGTAAAGATTAAAGATTGAAGTTCATTTCTTCAAAGAAGTATATGGGGACTATGTATTCCTAAAGAGTTTAAAAATGTTTTTCACATTTGAGAAAGAAAGGGAACATCGATTCCCAGAGAGCTTTTAAGCTAAGTTTTGAGTAATTATCTCAGACCAAAGGAAGAAGTTGTTTTAAAAACATATGAGCTAAGTACATTTTGGGAGTAGTATTGAGCACCGGTATGGGGATGCAGTTCATAATAACTCAAGTCTCCATAAACTAGGTAGCCATCATGGGTAGTAAAAGATCATTCTTTTTAGATGATTCCTTAAGTTCTTTTTATCATAGACTAGTGGATTAACTTAGTTAAGGCGTTCTATATGACGGCAAAGTATAGGACATGTCTGGCAATGTGGGCAAGACGATGTATCACCACTTAGGCTCATAGTGGTGATGGTCGGTTAGAGAGTCTCCCACAAAAATTATATTACTTTGATATATGAGTAAAGTTGAGTTTGTTATTGCATTTTCTTTAACGAACTAAGTTGTTTTCTATTGTTTTATAAAGATTTCTATATATTGCATGTGTTTTGTTGCTTTATATTGAGTTAAGTTATTCATGAGTTGAGTAAAGTCAAGGTAAGTGTTCCTTTTAGATTCTTTTCAAGCCTATGTAATGTTTAGCATTCCTACTCGCATACTCGTACATTCAATGTACTGATGCCAGTTTGCCTGAATCTTATTTTGATGCAGACACAGGTAACCAGGATCATCACCCAATGCCTCGTTGATCTAGTTGAGCACTCAGAGTCAGTTGGTGAGCCTCCTTGCATTCCGTTGGACTCCTATTATTTCACTCGCAGTATTTCATTGTTAGAATGCTCGGGGGTCTTGTCCCAACATCCCTCTTTGTTTTAGAGGCTTCATATACATTTAGCAGTCAATTTTCTTTTCATTATTATTTCATATGTTAAGACTTGAGTTGCTATTTTGGTTAAGTTGAATGTTTGACCTTCAAAAGTTTTAAGTATTTTATTAAGCAGTCTAGTAGAGATGTATTGAATCCTTGTATTTATGCTTTTAAGTCTTCCGCTGAGTAAGTAAGCCATGCCAAGGGTTCTCTTTAGGCCAACAATGGTTCTTGAGTGCCGGCCACTCCCAGGGTATAGGATCCGGGCGTGGCACTTTATAATATTGCTACTTTGTTATTAATAGTACAAATTAAATCTAGTCATAAAAACATTTCGAAAGATCATATACAAATGATTACATTGTTAAACGAAGCAAAATTGATCCTCATAGGTGGCTCTGAATACTATTTTCAACTTGAAAGTTTTATGAATAATTCACTTATTGGAAGATCAACAAATTAATTCTCAACATTGACTTCATTTGTTGCTAGTTAAAAAAATTTATTTCTTCAATTGTAATTCATAGGTAAACCAACTAGAGGTAAACACTAATAATCACAATAAATAATATGATACCTCAAAATTCAAGAATTAATTAAACACTTGATAAATGGACCTAATAAAGTCTACATGTCAAATTGTCTCAATGACATGTAGCATATTTTATGGATTTCAAAAATTGGCATACTCTTTTTGCAGTATATACAATTAGTATTAATGTAATTATTATTATGAAAGAAGTTTACTATATAACAAAGATATACCATTAGTTTACCATTGACAAATTTATTAATTGCCAACCTAAATAACATGTCAATGCCACTTCAAAGAATCTTTCATGATAGAAAAGTCCTTTTGATGATTCCATAGGAAAATAAAATACTTCATCACATATTATTTTACTTACCTTTTTAAAGCAACTGTAAAACAAGTCATGTTAGTACATACAGCATATTATAATAATTGAAGAAGTAAATAATTAGCTAGTGAAAGATAAACAAGTGTAAAATAATCAATGATGTTGATCAAGGTCAATGTAGGTCAACATAATAAATTTAATATCTATTTTTTTTATTTTGATATGCATTCCTTAAATTTACTATATCTCATTTTAAAGCAATTATGTATTTCTAGGTGAAAACCACAACAAAGTATCAACCAAATTAAAAATTCATGTTATGCATTTTTAGTCTTCTAACGATTTTGTTCCGTTCAATTCTTCCAAGAAGGTTATTGATTAATTACATACTAATTATCCTTCAAAAAATCCATTATAACACTAACTATAATTACATTAGACGCATCAAATTTAGACTATCAAGTATAAGAAGAATTATATAGAACAATATAATACACTCTATACTATTTATGTTTGGGCTAATACAGCACCGGAGATGGTCGTAGATGAAGAGACTTGTGCTAATAACATGTTATAAAATAAAGCATGTGTAGTAACATAAAATGACAAGAAGAAAAAGAGAGAAAGAGAGAGGCACAAAGTGGTAGTGGTAGTGGTAGTAGATTTTCTCTATTATTGAATGTTTTTCTTTCACTTACTCTTTTCTTATTTTTTTTTCTTTTGTTACAAGAAGAGGAGTATATATAGTTGTATATACTTGGGCACCAAGTGTGATACATGGATATCTTCCTTCCATGTATACACTGTGGGCACCAAGTATATCATATGGATGGTTAGGCTACAACACTTTGTTTGTTGTGTGTATATTCATCTTACACATAGTGTATAGTGTGTATATATATGTTACCACAAAATATATTATTTGGACATCCATTTTACAACTATATATATATATATATATAGAGAGAGAGAGAGAGAGAGAGAGATGAAAACTAATAATTACATAATAAAAATATCAATATTACACTTTTATGCTAATATAAACCATAGATATGAAATATTGATTTAAAATTAATTTAGTAAGTATGAAACTTGAAATAAGGCGAGAACAATTATTTTTTTGAGAAAAGGAGGTGTAAACACGATAGTAAAATACGTAATTTTATTAATATTAAAAAAGTGCGATGAAGATGATAATAACAATAATAATATAATCACAGTAGTAAAAAAAGTAGTGACATGAAATATAATTTGAGACATTACTAATTTAGAAGCTCGAAAACAATGAATTAGAAGAAAGGCAACACTAGGCATTTCAAAGCCACGATGCATAATTCTCTCCACGTTCTTGGTTGATGTCCTGTACCAAGAATGCCAACTCTATTGTTCCATCTATCTCTCATTACATATGTTCTCCAAATTCTCTTGAAAAACCTCAAACCACACCTTTTCCATTGGACCTATTCTCATACATTAATAAATTGCATTGACTTTAAGTGAAAATCTAACTACATTCACTACAATTAATCAGTGTATGTGAACCGATCCAATGTAAAATGCTCGGTTTAAAGTTTTCCAAAATATTTTGGAGAATGTAACAAAGGTTAAAGGAACCCTAGAGTTTAGCATGCTTGGTATGGGGCATCAACCAATAATTATTTAAATAAAAGATACCGATTTGATAATAGAGAAATGTCTGTATCTCCTTGGAAGATTTGTTTGATGGATTTTACAAATGAATGTCCTTCTATTTATAATATCAATCTAAGGACTAATAGTTAAATAATAGTAGTTATGCAAGTCCCCACTTATTTACAAAAAGTCCTCTTTGTAGAATACTCTACACAACTAGAAGATTCCGAGGACCTTCCATGCAAATCCATGGGATTCTAAGGTCTTCCAAGGAACTCTCCATATACTTCTAGATTATTCCAGTAAGGACTATTGTTCTTCAAATCTAAGCTTTCCACATGGACAACCTTATGGAACGTGGCACCTAAGTGGTGTGATGATGTGACAGGTCATCACAATAGACCTTACTAGCATATATCCTGATATTAAATAAATATTACTCGAAATGAAAGGCTATCCTTACAAATTAATCAACCAACGCAACCCTTTTCCACCCTACCCACCATCACAAAAACAATAACAAATAAAACAAAAAAATTATAAAAGAGAACCTTCTATGACATAAAGCCAACTTTCAAAGACTACAAGAACTCAAAAAAGAAAAAAAAATCCATTCACAAGTTTGCACAAAGACACAGTTGCAGAGAACAAGTGCCAAAATAATATTTACCTTGTGTTGCAACTATTCTCTTAAACAAACACAATACATAATTAATCAGATGATTAGACTGAGAATTAATCAGATGCTATATATGGAATGATAGTTTATCAGGTCCAATTGAGAATTAATCAGATGAATAGATTCAATTATCCCTAGTTAACTTTATAACCAACAAACTAACCTACAATGATACAATTCTTGAGCAATTATAAGCCTAAACTATATTCATTGTTTGGTTAAGTGGAAGAAGCAATCACGTGTACAATAAAAATCAACACAGATGAAGCAAATCAAGGAAGTCCGTGACTAAGATCTTATGGTTTTTGTTGAAGGAGTGACATTGAAGATCAAATCTACAGGAAGGCGAGATAGATAGGTGAAACTTCAAGTCTAGTTAAAGAGACTAAATCAATTCATAAAGCCATGAGATACTATCTTAACCAAGGAATTCTTAATGTTAACATAGAGCCATACTTGATGATTCTCAAGAACATACTCATAAATGTTTGAAAACTATCACGAAAAATCATACAAAAGTCTAGCAAATTAGACATATGATGCAACAATCACCAATTGGGATTCCACATGTGTTTAGGGAAGGAAATACTCTCGCAAATTTCTTTACAAATTTATCTCTCCAGCAAGAGAATACAACACACTTTAAAGATTTTTAGTCGATACCATCAATGGAAAAGAGAATAATTAATTCTAAAAAATAAAGTTTCCCTACTTCTGAGATGGAGGTAGAAGGATACAATACCATATAGATCATGCAAGGATTTCAGAAATATGAAAATAGAGAAATGTACGAAACGGACCTGCTTTCTACAAAATTACTAAAGCAACATCAACTAAAAGAGCCTATCCTAAGTCAATTTTTCAATAAAAGAAAGGAATTCAAGTTAGAAAAAGGAAAGACATATTTGACACATATAACGAAAAGGCATACAAAACCTACATTCTTGGAACGCCAACCATCGGAAAAGAGATGAAAAGCTAATCGAAAAGTTAGAGAAGAAAACCTCTCAATTGAAAGTTGTATCTCTCTCTTGTGTATTTATTTTGTATTATGTATGTACTCTATTATAAGATCTTGTACCTATCTAGACTAGATCACGAGGAGTTGTTGAATATTTTGTAAAGTTCGAAAGGAATTTTCTTATTTCATTTTACCTTATCAATGCAAATACTTTTATTTAGAATATTTTTTTATATTAAATGAGGAAAGTTGGTGAAAATTTTCCTATCTAATTAAATTATAATAGGTGCTTGCACGATCTCGTAATTTTGATCGTGACATTCTAATTTATGGATGTACTTGAGACCTTAGAGGAAGAAGCAGAGGAGCAAGCAAAAGGATTCCTAAATGCTTTATTAGGATTGAGTTCCTCAACTGTCAAGATTTGTATCATTAAAATTGTGGGTTATGTCGAGAATTAAATTTTACCTGTCACAAATGTGAATCTTTTCGAGTGAATAATATATCAAACTGCTTGAAAATATCTAGAGAAGCTTATATCTAAAATTTGGAACTATTTAGAGGAGGTTTGTGTTGGTTTGGATTAAAACGATGAAATTATTTCGTTGAGGAAGATGAACTCCTATAATGTATAAATATTGTATATAGAAGTGTATTCATCTGCATACATCATTATACATGATATATATTTAGTTATACACTATTTATACAATATCGATACATTACATGTGCATGCATCCATTTTAATTGAAAATTCTTTATCACATATACATGAATTATGCATCCTACTAGGAGGCATTTCAACCATGAATAACCTGTAAAAAGGCTTCGAATATGAGAATCGAAGAACTTATAACAACTACAACAATCAAAAGTAAAGACAATTCTATTAAATAAGTGAATAACACTCTAGAAACAAGAGAACATGTGATTAATAGAAGAGGCCTGAGATGATACTATTTTTGAAATACGAAGAAATTTTAAAGGACCCGAAAGAGCAGGTGAAGAAATTGGGTTTTTTTCTTAGGAAGCCATTTGAGAAGGAAGATGATTTGGAGAAAGTTGTGTGGAGGTGTAGTTTAGAGAGATTGAGGAACTTGGAAGTGAATAAAAATGGGTATGTAATTTATGGAGTTCCGAATGGTAGTTATTTCATTTCCGAAAGGGGATGGTCGGTGATTGGAAGAATTAGTTGAATCCTGAACTAGAACATCAAATCAACCAAACAACACTCTTCAAGTTTTAAGACTCTGGACTAGAGTTTGAGAATTGAAATCCTTTGTTTTTTTTCTCTTGTTCACGATTACAGGCAGAAAAATAATATAATTCTCTGGTGTCATAGGTTATCTTTCTATCTTCTTCGCGTGTGCGTTTCCAAAGCAGTGGTTAGTTAAAGAGCAGGTCCCCGGTTGATGGGGTTCTATAGTCTTGAGAGTTGTATTTGAATATTTCTCAATTTTATAACTCATTATAATTATTATTTTCTATTTCTTTTTCTTCTTGTAACGACCCGAACCGTCGTTAGTTAGGAAAAGCAAAACTTCAGGAAAATGCTAGGGTGACTATCCCGCCAGGGCAGGCTAGATGCCTCTAGAGCGACAGGGTCACATCAGGGTAAGTAGCCGCCAAAGCGGGATAGGCGAGGCAAAATGTAAATAACGTGAAACATTATTTTCCCGTTCTTCCAAAAATACCTAATTTAGACTTAAATCACCCTAGAAACCCTCAAAAAACTGCTCTAAGCTTGGTAAGGAAGGAGAGGGAGATTTCTAGCGTAAAGAGGTCGATAGCTTGCGAATTCTTGGTCAAATCCACCATCATGAAGTTCAGAAACGAGAATCGAAGCCATCATTCTGTGTAGCAGCTTTGGGCCCAAGTAGGCTAGGTTTATTAAATAAGTAGTTACAAATTTGTTCTCACTGCGTAGTATAAAGTTATTCAATAGTAGGGATTATGCGTATGCTTTGTGCACTGAGTAGAAGATGACTTAAATCATAGGAAGAACCCTTGGACGATGAACTAGGGCCAGGTATGGTCGAGTTATTGTTTTGTAATGTACATTGTTGAATGTTTCATTGTGATGGTTGTGATTCCATATTAGTGTGATATAATTCATGTATGTATGCGAATGTTGCATTATTGATCACACTAATCATATATGAGGATAATCGAATGAGGTATGCCATGAATCATGACTTGATTGTATGAATGTGAAAATATGCATTGCGATTGTAAATGTGGCTTGTTGAATGGATCAGGTGTTGCGTTCCTACACACTGGTTGGGATTGGTTTCCACGTTCTGGCATAACATGGAATAGGTTATCACGTACCGGCATAAATATTGGAACGGGTTTCACGATTCGACATGCTAACTTTGAGTAGGTACCATGTATCAGTACATTAACAGTTTGGGTGTGGGTTCCATGAGAGGACCAATGACTTGACATAAATGTATATCTTGAATTTGTAAAGTTTTATGTTGTTATTAAGTGATAATTGATGTGGTATTGCTCCTGAAGGGTTAAATGATTATGATGACCATATATGTTTGTTCTACTATGTTGATTTAACTCGTTATGTATCTCGTTACTTGATGAACCGGGAGGGACCAAGGGTTCAAGAGTTGTTAATGTTTAAGCGAAAAGGCAGTCTGTGTGCTGCAAGGGTGATAAGTGGGGGTAGTGTACATGATGAAAATACTTAGGTAGTTTCCACTGTGAAAGAAAGGAATTCGTGGTTTGTAGTTGGTAAGCCTTGATAAAAGGTGTCATGTGTCAAGGACCGGGTAAGATGAAGAGAAGGAAAGGGTATGTTGTATGTGGTTAGTCGAAATGTTGGTAGAAGCATGGCGGACTCTTCTATGAGTTAGAACGGTTAGACTATGATCAAGAACCTAGTAAGTAGGTAGACTGAGATGGTGATTGGTGGTAAGTGTACTAGTGTAACTCTGAGGTATTAGAGAAAGGGTAAAGGTGGAGAAGCGAGTTGTTTTATTGCATGTTCTTGCTAGTTGAATTCTTATATTATTCAGTGGGTGTCAGGTTGATCGATGATGCCTAGCAGTACTTGTGGTTTTGTACTGATACCACTCTTGCTATGCCGTTTTGGCATAGTCCGGATGCAGGGTCGGTGATGTTTCATTAGGTGAAGACAAAGAAAATCTCCAGCAGCTTCTATTTTTTTCTTCCGCATGGTGGGAACTGTGTCTTTTCATTATTATGTCTGTCTTGTACTCTTAGTAGCTCTTGTACCTATTTAGACTAGATAACTGGGGTGTTAATTACTTTACATGTCTTAACCTTGAGTTGTGTAAAAGCTCTTATTTATAAAATCCGGTTCATTCATTTATCTCTGTTTTCTTTAATTTTCCCTACGTTTTAACTATTGGGATATGAGGGTTCTCCTACTTAGGTGTTAGAGTAGGTGTCTGCATGGCCCGGTGGGTTGGGTCGTGACAAATTGGTATCATAGCCCAGGTTACCGGTCTCCTAGTACAAGAGCAAAATGCAGATTAGACTCCTGCAGATTGGTGTGTTGACGTCCACATCTAATCTTCAGGGAGCTAGGAAGCATTATAAGAAGTTGTTTCAACTTTTTCTCTCCTTACGTGCGAGTGTCGCTTGTGGTATGCGTTGAGTCCAATTGGTATCTCTCGATTCAAATTGGTATCTCAACAAAGTGAATCGGACACCGTGGTCACGACTGAGGAACACAAGCAAGGTAAATTGGAACTGAGAAGGTTCCAATTGGTATCTAACCCTAGGGATTGCGTAATTGTATGGATGACCAGAAATGATTATCCATGGAGAACTAACTAATAAATTTGACTTTTCTGTGAATTGTATCTTGGAAACTGTGAATGTGTGCTTCTTGTTATTTGAATTTACTATGAATGCGGAAGTTGTAGTTGCTTGGATGTGATGATACAATTATGTGCACAATAAATGTGTGTCTAAACTTTGATATGTGCGATGTGCTTGCCGAATTGTTGAAATTATGCAAGTTATAATTGCTTGAGTATCGTGAAACTTGTTTTGAAAAGAAGGTCATGTCTAAGTTCGATACAAGGGTCTGATAATTTACGAGGTGATTCTTAAGAAATATAGTTTGTGTCTTGCTCTTGAGTAATAACCGTGTGAGTGTCTGGGTATAGCCTGGGGATCAGTGGGTTGTAGTGTTAAATTAAAGAGAATGAGTTGGATTGTGTATCATTGAGATTGACTCGGAGTAGACATCGATTATCCTAGCTAAGGGGATTACTCTAAAAATGCTTGTGTTATAGCTAGGAACCTTTAGGGAATTTAGAAAGGAAAAGAACCCTAGAAAATTTGTTGGCAGGGGTTCTGTTTCCGTTAAGGCCGCAGGGGCGGGATTTTTCCCACCAAGACGCCGTCGCCAATGCGGTATTCCACCCGCTAGAGTGGGACAGAGCGAGACAGAACCTCAGCCTTGTCTTCCCTATTTTCCTAGTCGGAAATACAGACCCCAAATTGTATTCGAACTAATCGCGATGATTCAATCAGTATTCACAAAAAAACAATGAGCTTTAAACCTTAGCATTTAATATTAACGGGAGAAAAATGTCTAGAAACCAGCATCCATGTGCGTACAAAAATTTAGGAAAAATGAAAAGATAAAATAAAGTATTGTTCAAATACATGCCCAAGGGGTAGAAATCAAATTAGTAACCTAGGGAATGAGAAGTGTCGCTGTCAGACCCCATATCCTCGGGTCTGTCTTGCAAGCCCAAGCGTTATTCAACCAAGGAAACGCCGCAAAATACTCTGGTCTAAGTGTGATGATCTCCTGCTGGGGCAAAGTAGGAAAAGATAACCTTCAGCGTCTTCCACATCCGGGCCATCAGACGATCCTTCTCTATGTTCTTCTTATTCTCCCATCACAGTTGGCGGCGGAGCATCTCAAATTTGAGAGCGGTGGCGGGTGGAACCGAAGTCGAGGTACTAGCCGGGGAGCCCCAAAATTTCTGGCAGACGGCCATCTGGTTCTCCTCCGTATGAGCACTAGAAAGTGGGGGCTGGGTGGGAACAATGTCGTCACCTGCACCATCGTCTCCTTCCTCATCCTCCGCCTCCGCAGCCACCTACGTACCGTTGGCCCGACTTGTCCTCCTCCTCTTGCTCCTAGAGGCAGAAATTGGTCTAACCAATAGATGGTGAAAGGTGGATCCATAGGAAGTACCTCATCAGTGTCTAAAAGGGGCACCCCCGCCCGCTTGCACAGCGCGGTCACCAGTCCCGGTAGGAAGAAGGACTTCTTGTTGCCCCGATAGAACATCTTCTATCCGGAGATAATATGTGCCCCCACATTGAGCATGATACCCTGTATAGCGCACACACCCACCAAGGCCCAAGGAAATTTCATGTTGGTGCGATTGACCAGCATGCGGATCCTCCGATTAACAAAGTGCAGCCACCTCTTAGCATTTGGTGACCAGTCTGCGCTAATGATGCCCTCTGTAGTAGGCCAATAAACTTGGTCCGGTGTGTAGGCTCCACCAGTGTGTTACTCAGCCAGCCCAAATCCATCTCGCTTATCTTGGCCTCGTACTCCGCATTTGAGACATCGAGCACCTCTAGTGGTTCATTGATGGTTCTGGAGTTTAGGGGGATATTAAATCCCCGGATGAGGATGATAGGGTGAGGGTCATCCCAGTGGACAATAGAAAGGATAACATAGAATTCCCTCACCTAAGTGGAACGTGTATCTGGGGGAGCCTCTGTCAATGGAACCCACCCAAACTCCGTGAGACGATCATAGAAGGTATGAGCCTTCTCCTCTAGCTTAAGCAAGACAAAATCCCGCGCGCAGCAAAACTTGTTATTTCTGTAGTCGTGATGCCTTTGCCAACTAGAAACATCAAGGAACTGTACAAAGGGTAGGTTTTCCTCGTTAAGACCTGCCATCTAGATAAACCTGCAAGTTATGAAATATTCATGTTAGAACACGATAGGATTAGACAATTTTGGGGTTCAAAAGGGAAGAGAAAAATTCCTGCTCTAAGTGTCAAGGGGCTACTTCCCCACAGAGTCTTGCCACAGCGGCCTAAATCCCATAACAGTGGGATGAGGGAGGCCACTAGAGTGCGATGAAGGTCGCTAGAGTGGCCTTCATTTGGGACGAATTCCAAGCGCGACCATGACGCCTCTTCATCCCAAAAACCCTCGTTTCCAATAGAATTTAAGAAGATTAGAGTCTATTAAGAATCCTAAAACCTAGATATGCAATCATTTTAGTAAAATAACCCTAAATAGTGTCTGAATCCAAGTTTTTCATCAAGAGACTTTTCAACTTCCCCTCTCACTTTACTGGTTCTGATCTTCTACTGCAGGGGGAGATCTCTCGCCACAGTGGCCCCGCCTTAGCGGAAGGGCGGTCTCCCTAGCAAGGTCAGGCAATGCAGATTGGACACGTTCACTTCTTTCTGTGTTACCTTAGATTCATAAGCATCCCTTGAGTATAGCACATTCGTGTTTCAAATTTTATAAAGTCACTACCCGTCGTGGTCTCGTAAGGACATAATTTGTTAGAGTAAAAGTACTTCAGGATAAAACGCGTAATGTTCTGTTCACTAGTTGTTCGGGGACGAACGAGGGGTAAAATAGTATCTATTGTAACGACCCAAACCGTCGTTAGTTAGGAAAAGCAAAACATCGGGAAAATGCAGGGGCCACTGCCCCGCCAAAACAGGCTAGATGCCGCTAGAGCGACAGCGCCACAACGGGATAAGTAGTCGCCAGAGCAGAATAGGCGAGGCAGAATGTATATAATGCGAAACGTTATTTTCCCCTTCTTCGAAAAACACATAATTTAGACATAAATCACCCTAAAAACCCTCAAAAAGCTGCTCTAAGCTTGGGAGGGAAAGAGAAATAGATTTCTAGCGTAAGGAGGTTGATATCTTGTGAATTCTTCGTCGAATCCACCGCCACAAAGTATGGTAACGAGAATCGGAGCCATAATTCCGTGCAGCAGCTTGGCACCCAAGTAGGCTAGGTTTATTATATTAGTAATTACAAATCTATGTTCACTGTGTAGTATAAATTTACTCAATAGTAGGGATTATGCGTAGGGCTTTGTGCACCGAGTTAAAGATGAGTTAAATCATAGGAAGAAGCCTTAGACGATGAACTAGGGCTAGGTATGGTCGAGTTATTGTTTTGGTAATGTAGTTGCTAAATGTTTCATTATGATGGTTGTGATTCCATATTAGTGTGACGTGTGTTAGTAATTGTTTTGTTATAATACATGTATGTGTGCAAATGTTGCATTATTGATCACACTAATCGTATATGAGGATAATCGAATGAGGTATGCCATGAATCATGACTTGATTGTATGAATGTGAGAGCATGCATTGTGATTGTGATTGTGGCATGTTGAATGGATCGGGTGTTGCGTTCCGACACACTAACTGGGATCGGTTGCCACGTTCCGCCATAACATGGTATAGGTTTCCATGTATCAACTTAAATATTGGAACGGGTGTCACAATCCGACACACTAACTTGAAGTAGGTACCACATACCGATACACTTACAGTTTGTGTATGGGTTCTATGAGAGGACTATCGCTTGACATAATTGTATATCTTGAATTTGTGAAGTTGTACATTGTTCTTAAGTGATAATTGATGTGGTATTTCTCCTGAATGGTTAAAATAAAAGGATGTCCGTGTGTATAAAGGGTAAGAAGTGGGGGTATTGTACATGATGAAAATACATAGGTAGTTTCCACTATGAAAGAAGAGAATTTGTGGTTGGTAGTAGGGAAGCCTTGAAAAAGGGTGTCATGTGGCAGGGACTAGGTAAGATGAAGAGAAGGCAAGGATATGTCGTGTGTGGTTAGTCGAAATGTTGGTAGAAGTGTGGCGGACTCTTCTATGAGTTAAAACTGTTAGACTATGATAAAGAACCTAGTAAGTAGGTGGAATGAGATGGTGGTTGGTGGTAAGGATACTAGTGTAATTCTGAGGTATTCTAGAAAGGGTAAAGTTGGAGAAGCGAGTGGTTTTATTGCATGTTCTTTCTAGTTGAATTATTATATTATGCGGTGGGCGTCGGGTTGACCGATGATGCCTACCAGTACGTGTGATTTTATAGTGATACTACTCTTGCTATGCCATTTTGGCATAGTCCTATGCACGGTCGGTGATTTTCATTAGGTGAAGACGAAGAAAAATTTTCAGCAACTTATATTTTTCCTTCAGCGTGGTGGGAGTTGTGTCCTTTCACTATTATGTTTGGCTTGTACTCTTAGTAGCTCTTGTACCTGTTTAGACTAGATCACTGGGGGTGTTAATTACTTTTTAGATGATTCCTTAGTGTTGTGAAGCATAGACTAGTGGATCCACTTAGTTAAGGCGTTCTATATGACGGCAAATATAAGACAGTTCTGGCAGCTTGGGAAAGACGTTGTATCACCACTCAGGCTCATAGTGGTGGTTGTCGGTTAGATAAACTCCCACAATAATTATATTACTTTATTATATGAGTAAATTGAGTTTTTATTGCATTTCTTTAACAAATTGAATTGCTACCTACTGATTTAAATGGTTTGTATAACTGCACCATTATTGTTGTTTACATTGCATTTGAGTAAGCTTTTCATGAGATGAGTAAAGCCAAGGTAAGTGTTTCTTTCAGATTCCTTTCAAGCTTATGTTATGTTCAGTATTCCCCTGACATACTCGTATATTCAATGTATTTATGCCATTTGGCATGCATCTTTTAATGATACAGACACAGGTAACCAAGATCAACATTCAACGCCTCGTTGATCCAGTTGAGTCCAGAGTCAGTTGGTGAGCCTCCTTGCTTTTCGGAGGACCCCTTTTACATTGCTTTCTAGTATTTTAGTTTTTAGGATGATCAGGGGTCTTGTCCCGACATCCCTCTTTTTTTTTTTAGAGGCTTTATAGATGAGTAGTTATAGTTCTTTAGTCTTGTATTTCAAATATTTTGCTATGAGACTTGAGTAGCCATTTTGGAATGTTTGAATGTTTTCCTTAAAAACATTCTAAGTTTAATTCATAAGTTCTTTTTTAGACTATTTCTTATGTTTAAGTCTTCCGCTGAGTAAGTAAGTCAGGCCAAGGGTTCGCTTGGGGCCATCAATAGTTTTTGAGTACCAGTCCCGCCCAGGGTGTAGGCTCGGGGCGAGACAAACTTAGTATCAGAGCACATAGTTCAAGAGTCCTGGGGAGTCTATGAAGTCGTGTCAGTAGAGTCCTTGTTATCGGTGTGAAGCGTGCCCCATCTATAATTAGGAGACTACGACACTTATAAAATTACCTCACTTCTTTCATACTCATTTCTTGCGATAGAATTTATCTCTGTAAAGTATTTTTCTAATTTGTACTTGTGCATGGTTTTAAGTTAATCATGCCTCCACTAAGAGCTGTCAAAGGTCATCCTGCTAGGCGTAAGGTTAAGGAGCAAGGGGTACCTAATGCACCTGAAGTGCAACCCCAAGGAGAAGTCACGAATACTGAGTTCAGAGAAGCGATTCTATAATATCTCGCACCTAGAAACGACTAGAAAGAGTTTAAAATCTGAAAATAATCATTTTTGGAAAGAAAATTAAATCTGGAAATTTGGTTAAGTTGGGAAAAATTGAGTTTTTGGTCAACTTCAAATAGCCATAACTTCTATATCATGATGAGTTAGGTGTAATTCCAATTATGGTTGGAAATATCTTGGAATGATCTTTCCAACGCCGCCGATTTTGCGCAAATCCAAGTTAGTATGAGTGAGTTATTCCCTTTGGAAGTTGGGCTGTTGGATTAAGAAAAGTCCAATTCGGATTTTTAAAGGGTAGTTTGGTCTTTTCCTTACACTTTTATTTTAATTCATTTTTTTGTAATTAATTAGGGGCCTAAGCTGAATTAGATCAGTTACGCTTTTGGAAAAAAGGTTAGGGTTTTGAGAGAAGAGAAAAGAAGAGGAGAAAGAAGAAGAATCGCCAAGATCGTCGAAGTTTAACTTGTGGAATTCATTAGGGGTGATCCCTAAAAGGTATGTGAGATCACATAGCATTGGGTTCTTTCACCCACGCGCCAATCATGCTTTATTCAGCGTAATTTTGTTCTGAAATTTAAGGATTTAAGTTCTTGATGAGTTCTTGATAAGTGTTCTTGAAGTTTCATTAAGTTTTGATGTAAGTTTCTATTTGGGTCAACTTTAAACGACCATATCTCTTAGAATATAAAGAGCTACATGATCCATAACCTATCCAATTAAAGGTAGTTGAATCTACCTTCCGGTGCCACCAATTTTGCGTCAATCCAATATTTGCGTAAAAAGTTATGACTATTTTAGTAACCTATACAATGCTGTTACGAATTAGCCGACGGGAAAATATTACAAAGAGTCATTTTTTTCAGCAGTCGAGTAGAGGAGCGATAGGGAGTGCAGGGGTCACTGGAGGTGCCTAAGCTGGCACTGAACCTGTTTCAGGAGGGGTGGCAGCTGAGGGAACTCTAATGGACGAGGATTGAGATCTAGCCTGGTGTCTATTCCTTCGGTAAATCGGAAGCTCCTCATCTTCTAGTTCAGAAAAATCAGCCCGGGTGTCAGCAACTACATTCCTAGCTATGTGCTTCTTTTTTTTTCCTTTGTCTCCCAGTAGGAGTTCTTGCCTTCTCTTCTGTGGGAGACTTGATCCCCCTTCGTTTATATTAATCCCCTGTGCTGTTTTCTTGGGTGGTATGGTTAGATTTGTGCGTACCATATCTGCAAAAGATCGGGAAAGATTATGAGAAAATCAAACTTAAGAACAAAAAATCTATTTCAGACAGACTCGTCAAACCTCTTTGGCGAGCTATATCGGGCTCACCGAAGGGATTGGCTCAAAAATTATGGCAAGTCGATGATGGGAAGGCCCTTTCGACAAATCGCTGACTACTTCGGTGAGCAAGGGTTTGTCCGCCGAAAGTTATAGTGCGACAAGAGTTTCAAGGGTGCTCAAAGGGCGATCAAGCATATTTTCGGCGAGTCGCCGAGTGCTTTCGGGTACTTCAAGCTTCTCGTCGAAAGTTACAGACTCAAACATCACATATAGCATGAAATTAAAGGCAAGATGGGGTCATTAGGCGAACCACCAAGTTGTTCTGCGAGCTTGACGTAGCTCTCCAAATGACCCAACATGCCTATTTTCAATCCACCTCCTCGAATTCAACCGCGCAACCCCCGAAAACAAAATCAAAACATGCAATAGTTAAATTAGGCTTAGACCCATAGCACCCATCACCCCAGAATACTCAGATTTCTTCCAGTTTTACCAAATTTGGTCATTTGATGACAATTTCCCTTAAGAAGGGTGTCACCCTTTCTATCATTGAGCAATATACGTCATTTAGCGCAAACACGGACCACTTAAACTTCACCCAAACAATCTAAACAACATGCAAGCACAACCCAATAATCCAAGAAAATCATAAATGAATTTCTTGACTAATAAAAAGCTCAAAATAATCAGATTTTCATCTTCACTCATGAAAATCATAATTTTTGGCCATAGAGCATTCAAGAAACCAATTCAAAAATCTCAAGAAAGGTCTTCTTGATTGTTTACCTTCAAGCTAGGGTTTCAAGGCTTCTAATCAAGTTCTTCGTCAAGATTCTTCAAGAACCTTGTTTTTTTTCAAGTACGTAAGGCTATCATAGTGTTGGACTAGTTCGTCCTCATGCCCTACACCTACTTTCAAATCAGTAAAAGAGAAATCTAGGATTCTTTCCCTAGATTTGAGTATTCTTGAGATAAGTTGATTTTGAGTTCTTGAGTTCGTTTTTCTTTTAAAAGTTCTATTCCTAATTATCGAATTGATATACTATTATTGAGATCCTCCATAAACATGAGATCATGAACCTTGAATCCATAATCCAATTCAAGAGAAATTAAGTTCAAAGTCAAAGAAGTTAAGAGTCAAGTCTAGAAGTTAAAAAGCAAGTCAAAGAAAAGTTTCTTAAAGTTTTCATGAGTCTTTAACAATGTTTTAGCGTTGTTCTAAGACTTAAGTTTTGAAGTTAAGAAAGATTAAAGTTATGGTTTGAAGTTCTTTTCTTCAAAGAAATATATGGGGACTATGTATTCCTAAAGAAGTTTAAAAGAAATGTTTTGACATTTAAATAAGAACGGAAACTGAGATTTCCAAAGAGCTTTCGGGCTAGTTTTCAGAAAAGAGTAATAGCTTTCTAAATGAAGCAAGCAGGGAAACTAAGATTCCAAGATAGACTTTGAGCTAAGTTTTTGAGCACTAATCTCAAATCACAGAAGAAGTATGTTTTTAAGAACATAAGAGATAGTATATTTTGGGAGTAGTATTGAGCACCAAATTGAGGGAGCGTTCAAAGAACCCACAACCCTCATAGAACCATGTAGCCACCATGGGTAGAAAAGGATCATATTTTTTAGATGAATCCTTCTCAAGATAGACTAGTGGATCCATTAGGCAGTTAAGGTTATATACCTTTGGCCGGGTATAGAATGCTCTGACAGTGTGAGGTTGATCGCTGTATCATCTCTATAGCTCTTATGTGATGGTTGTCAGTTAGAGAAACTCCCACATCAGTTATTGTATTTTTATAAACATCAGTTCATTTGTATTTGTCACGCCCCAAGCTACCCACAAGACGCGAACACGGGACCTAGGACCACAAGTGATCCCAAGCTAACCCTGCTGGCACGATCATGAGCATACTAAAGATAATAATAACTGATGCGGAAGCTAAATCATAAAGTAAGTCTGAAATGATGGGGAATACCCATATACTATATCTGAGATATATGAAAACTGATGAGTTTAATACAAAGAAGATATTATTTCAACACTAAGCTGAATCTAACTATGTCTGAAATAAGCCTCTAAACTGACTAGAAATGTTGGGACATGCCCCAACTAGATCTAGCAAAACTGAAACTGAAGACTAA
>JAJOOH010003768.1:0-14656 GCA_029582605.1 Solanum gracilifrons | reverse complement strand
ATTTGGAAACGAAAAAATCTACTAGCCGCATATTTTTTCGCTCCAGCCTCTTCGGTATCATACTTACTCTGCAATGCTTTCCAAATTTTCTTTGCACTTAGAGTAAGTTCTATCATAAGAATCATAAAAATTATCAGATAGACAATTAAGAATATAATACCGACACTTATAGGAATCACCATCGTACTTTTCCACTTTCTCTAGATGAGAAATAGTTTCATCATCATTCATAGAGGTGATGTCTACTTTATTAGGATTCTTCTCAGTTAATACATAAGAAACATTGAGAAGACTTAAGTAGAAAAATACTTTACCCTTCCATCTCTTAAAATGGTTACCATTGAACCGAAATGGCTTGTTAAGGTCTCCCATCTTGCATCCGCGTTTTTTTCAATTGTAGCCATTATGAATCTCCTTAAAATTGTTATATTTTTTAAACCAGTCTTTGTCATAACAGACATAACGGTTTGCACCAGAATCAGCCCACCATCCATCAACACTCTCAACCATGTTTATGTCGGTAATCACCGCCACAAAAGGTTCTTCGGTAACGTTTGCCTGAGGGTTAGGACCACGTTTCCGGAATCTGTATCAACTACCCGCGCAACGCGCGGGAACATATACTAGTAAAGATAAAAAAGAAATAATAAAGATCACGTCACACGTGGCTTTAATTTATATTACACATCACTCCACTAAGCAACTACATCATAATCACTTTCTCTTATAACAAAAGTGATTGTTTATTGTGATATGATCATTGATGACTCGAGAAGTCATACTGCATAAATATTGATGGCATATTTAGATGTCATATTGCTTACACATTGATGGCATACTCGACTGTCATATTAATCACGAATTATAGTTCTCTTCTCAATATAACCAAAAGATATGTTTGGAACTACTTAGTTCCCTTATACTCTTTTTCAAACACCTCTTTACTTTCTCAAAAATTCAGTTTAAACAAAAGTGATTGGATTCCAAAGACTCTCAAGACTTATAACTCAAAGTAGGGTTCATGTTGAAAATATAGACATGAATGAATCAACTCAAGGATTGTTTCTCTAATTTGTTTTTCAAAAACATCAAGACTTATAACAATAGTGATTGTTTCTCTAATTTGTTGCTGCTCCATCCATTGCTTAATTAATTAGTCACTCCATCGAACTTCATGAATATGGAGTGATGGAGCTCTGTACACTTATATCCTTTCTAATTTCTGGTTGTTTCGATCTAGTATTTGTAGAGATGGTTGGAATACAGGAGAAAAGAGTGAGAAAATGTCTCTCTAAATTAAAAGGTAATCACTAATTAATTACTATATATTATGTTCAAATTTGGTGAATAGATGGATATTAATATGTGTTCATGATGTAGGAATAAAGAAAGTGGATGTGAAAGGGAAGATTGACAAAGTGGTGGTGATGGATTATGCACACAAAAACAAATTACTAAAAGCAATAAGGAGATGTGCTAAATTTTTCCAGACTTTTCATGTTTCTGTCACGACCCGAACCTATACCTTGGACGTGGTCGGCACTCGAAAACCATTGTTGGTCCCCAAGCGAACCCTCATCCTAGCTGACTACAAGCGGAAGACTAACTCAAACATACATAAGCTTAAAACTGAATTAAATTCATTAAACTCAAATACTCAACTCATAAAGTATGAACAACACTCAATAGAAATACTTATAGTTTGTAAAATAAATTCAAAAGAAAGTAAATACTGAAAGACACCTCGACTCTGTCTATCTATGAAGCCTCTAATATTAAAGAAGGATATCGGGAAAAGACCCACGACATCTCACAACTACTAACCGGAAAGTAACTGTGAAGTCCTCTAGAATACAAGGAGGCTCACCAAAGCTAACTGGAGTGTAGAGTGATCTCAATGAAACGTCTGTTGATAATCCTAAACACCTGTATTTGCATCATAAAATGATGCATGTTGAATGTCATCAATACATGTAATGTACAAGTATGTAATATGGCTGAATAAGCAAATAACTGAACTGAATGACTGAAAGCAACTCAACTAAATCAATACATGAACATGAAGTGAAAACCATTTAAGTTTTACAATAAGATATGCAATAAAAACAATATGAAAATAACATACTTTAATTTGTATGGAGTTTCTCTAACCGACAATCATTACTATAAGCTTAGCAATGATACAACATTTCTCCCACGTTGCAAGGGTCATCCTATACTTTGCCGGGGTATAGGATGATATCGTGACTATGGATCCATCTAATAGGCCTTCTCAGAGGTAGTGAGGAGTCGCATGAAGAATCAATGATATCCTATTCTATATATGCTTGCTACGTAGTTTTATGGGACTTCCAAATTATAAAAGACTCTAACCCAATTCGATGCTCAACACTACTCCCAAAATAATCAATATAACTTTATGCTCAATTCACCCTTTTCAAAGAAAGGGACTATTACATTACTTTACTTTTCACTTTCCTCAATCACATTTTACAAAGAAAGAAACTATTACATTACTAAAGTACTTTTCAAAAACATCAATCATACTTACATATGAAACCATTTGACTCTTTAAAGACTCTGTTGAAAACTTGTATTTAAAACGTATACTTATGGACTTATCTTTCAAGTACAAGATCGATCTATAAAAACTGAAAACTCTTATACTTTTCTGAAACTCTGCTTTACTTTCTCAAAAATAGTTTAAAATCATTGTTAATTGTGATCTGATCATTGATGATTCGAGAAGTCATACTGCATAAACATTGATGGCATATCTAGATGTCATACTGCTTACATATTGATGACATACTCGACTGTCATACTAATCATGAATTATAGTTTTCTTCTCAATATAACCAAAGGATACGTTAGGGACTACTTAATTAGTTCCCTTATACTCTTTTTCAAACACCTCTTTACTTTCTCAAAAACTCAGTTTAAACAAAAGTGATTGGATTCCAAAGACTCTCAAGACTTATAACTCAAAGTAGGGTTCATGTTGAAAATATAGACATGAATGAATCAACTCAAGGATCTCAATAACAATATAGAAATTCAATACTTAGAACTCAAGGACTAAAAACTCAAGAATACTGAATTCATAAGGTTCATGCGAAATTGTGGACATGAACGACTTAACTCAAAGATCTTAGTAACAATAAAGACTCATGAATACAAATATTCTCATTTTCATAATCATTTACTCAAGACTTATATCAAGTCTATAGCTAATTCCAAACACTTCTCAAAAAGACTTAAAAGGGACCTCTTGAACTTTCCTCTTAACTTTACTTCAATTCGAAGTGTAACTTAAGAGATATGATTAGGATATGTAGGATCTCTCAAGGATTAATGAAGACTTTAAGATTTAATATCAAGGAAATAATGAAGACACAATTCAACACATACAAGATGAATAATGGAGAAGAAAAAGGGCAGGCAACCCTAGCGCATTAGTGGCGTGTCGCGCTAACCCCAAAAGTACTGAGAGTACTTGGGGGCGCATTGCTGGCATAGGGCGCCAACCCTCATGGCGCTATGGGGGCGTATTTCCCCAGCCCGAACCCAAAAATTCAACAAATTTTCTTGTTCAATTTCGGGCCCTAACTCATCTAGAATCGATTGGCTTCTTACAAACTCTATTTGATTCATAAACCCAACAAATTTTCAATAATATCTCACTCAAATTATATCAAGAAACACCACTCATTCACAAGACTCTCACCTCAAGAACTAGAAACCTTCATTGATAAAGAATAGGGCTAAAACTCAAGAGCTACTCAAGAATCTTTACATAAATGATTTCACGAATGAATTAATGGAAGAACTACATGATTGGAGTGAGGAAAAATAAGTCCATCACTATGGGAAGCGTTACATACCTAGAAAGAACTATGTTCTTGACGAAATCCATGGAAACTTGATGAATCCTTGAAAACCTAGCTTTTCTCCTCTTGAAACCCCGCTCTAAAAATCCTAAGTGTTTAAAACGTGAATAGGTAATATAGAATCTAATTGAACCCTTAATTAGGTCAGAAAAAATGTGTTAAGACAAGTGGGGAAAAGGAAAAGACCAAAATATCCTTTACTCAAACGGATGAAATGCCTTAACTAGAGACTTCACTCAAACGGGTACAACTTTTTACTCGGAGCCTGAAATTTAGGAAATTTGGTGGCGTTGGAAAGAGGACTCAAAAAACTTCAATTTGATAGCTCATAGGCCACTTAATTCTGTATGTTCTAAAAGATATGATCATTTGAAGTTGACCCAAGTGAAATATCTTAGTGAAACTCAATCGAAAAGAAAGTTTTCAAGTCAACTTTATGTTAGGGGATTCTAGTGACCTTAACATCTAAGAAAATTTAGAATCACTTGTTAAAAATCTTATTCACCATGAAGAATGACTCGAGTCTTAACTTAGAAATTTTAGGGATGTTGATGAGTCGGGGATTTCAACTCATTTAGGGCTCAATATTTCAAAAATTTAGTGTCCTCAATGCCCATTTCATGCTCATAACTGATGTTAAAATGTTAATATGTAACAATGAAGGCAAAAGAGCAAGGCAAGGACACTACGAGGCAAAAAGGAGCAAAGAAGCTAAAAAAGTTGGAAAGAAAAATTGGTACTCGCCTAAAGTTCCAGCAGGCCAGCCCATGGACAAAACCAACTTGGCGATCAGACAAGTATTTTTGGTGATTCATCGAAGTGTTTGGTGATGACAATTTAGCTTGCCAAATACTACAGACAGAGGTGGTGAAAAGCCATGTCACGAAGATGAGAAGAAGAGCACTCGGCGCGTCGCCGACTAGGTCGGCGAGTCCGACCTACCTCGCCAAAAGTTATAGAGTAATTGGTGAAAAGACAAGTCTAAAGGCGAGAAAGAGAGCACTCGGCGCATCACCGATTGTGTCAGTGAGCCCGACTTACTTCATCGAGTGTCTCCGATGCTGAAATTCTGGGAACGCATAAATGCAATTTTGAAAAGATGAAAAGGAGTTCTCACATTGTCCAGTTCTGGGTTTTTGATCTTGAACATTCTAAAGCATTGTTTTTACACTCTTTAGTAGAGATTTTGAGTTTGTTTGATTTTTAACTAAATTTTAAGCATTTGAGACTTGTGGATTGTTGCCCAACATGATGGAAAATTTCGTTGGTAACGATTTCTTGTTCTTTATTATTTTGGCTAAAAACTCCATTCTTAGGGGTGTGATTATGTAGTTGAATACATTAATTAGCTAATGGGTGTTGTTATTTACAGATTTTATTGTTGATTTGAAGTGGGTTTAATTAATAGTTTGTGTTTTAATTGAGGAATTGTAGTTGCAAATGCAATTCTAGTTTAGTACTCTAAGCTTGCTTGAGAAAGAAGTGTTAGAGTTAAATTATTAGTTGATGATTGTAGTGATTGTGTTATTACGAATTTAGCTTGAGAAAGTGGGTCTGAATGCAATCTTACAAATCTAGCTTGAAAAAGTAGATTGAGTAAGGTATTGGGCTATTAATATGTGCTGTGTTTGTCGAGGTTCGAAAGAACTCGCTTGATTCGTAATAGTCGATTGAGAAATGGATATTGCACCCAAAGTCTAGCCTACCCACTGAGATTCAATGACTTTTAGTAAATAATGATCACCCATTTTGCTAAATTGGCATTCAATTTATCACACTCCCAAGAAACCCTCTCTATTTGTTTACCCCTGTTCTCAGTTGTCGTAATTCGGTTACCCAAATTCCCCCATTTGACATTAATTGTCAAAACATTGTCATTTATTTTATTGTTGCGAAAATATCTATATCTATAAACGATTAGAACACTATTTTACTTCTTAATTGAATTCTTTATCTTATCACTCCCTGTGGGATCGACTACAACTCTTAGTTGGGTTTATAGTTGTTAGCGACCACCTACACTTAGAATCGGATGAAGTGTAGTTGAGCGTTATAAAAAATGGTGCCGCTGCCGGGGAGTGGTGTTTAGAATTCTTTTGTTGAAGTTTAGTCATGAACTATTTTTTTTTGTAATTGAATCAACTTATTTGTGTTCTTTGTTGGCTGCTCTAAAACAGGTGAAGATATGAGCATTAATGGGAGTAATGCCAACCAACTTGGGAACAACGATGACATAAAAAACTTGCATGATGTCAATGAAGATCAGTTAGGATGTGCGGGCGCTATTTGATTGTCTCCGACTGTGGGCAATGCGGTGTTTCATGTGACCAGCACTATGAGTTGTTGCAAATGAAGGGTCTCTTTGGAGGACTTACTCATGAGGACCCTCATGACCACATCAGAAATTTTGTGGATGTGTGTGGGCCATTTTCTTTCAAGAACATCACTTAAGAGTAAGTCCGACTTCGTTTGTTTTCCTTTTCTCTAATGGGGGAGGCAACGAAGTGGTTGACCGATTTACCAAGGGAATCAATCATTTCTTGGGAGGAGCTCACTGATACGTTTTATGTAAGGTTTTTCTCTCCCTCGAAGATGGTGAAGAAGAGGAGCATATGGACTAGATGGTCATAATAATGAGGCAAATGCTTTAGAAATAACACCATGACATAACACTTTATAAAATCTTGGCAAAGGTTCAGATACATGAACATGATTAAAAATAAAGAGAGCTTGACAAGTTATATTATATTAGAATCGATATCAAATAACCGTCGATGATATCTTTAATATAATATAGCACTCAAATTATAAATGGTAACAAGGATGTTTGAATTAATTTAATTTTGTCAAATGGTATGAATAGATTAATAATTAGCCAATAAAATACGTAATTCAAATATATTTTGTTTCACTATGAAAAGTGATATTTTGTACTTAAAGTTCATATAGTAAGATATAATATCAGTGGGGTACAAATGAATTAATCTACGACAAGTAAAATCATAAAATATAAAGTACGGCTTGTGCTTTGGGATATGAATTTTTTTCGCAGAAGTCCTGACATTATTATATGAAGATGTGTTCTCCTTTGGTGGATATTTCTTTCGGTCTAACAATAGATGAAAAACTTGAGTACGTATACTGAGAGATTATCATGTCTAGCTAGACAATAAAAATATATGAAAATTCCTAAAGGATTTAAAAGGTTTAAAATGACTCCATTAAATAGTCCCCCAATGGTTATGCGATTGTTTAGCATAAAGATCAATTTTGATTTCATTAAAATGGTAAGAAAGTACCATGTCGTAGTAAAATTGGTACACTTATGTATCCTACAATATTATCCATGATATAATTATTTTATTAATGTACCTGCAAATATAATATTACTCATATCGATAGATATATCAAAGAAAATGAAATGTTGATTTATAAATTTGTTTATCGAAGCAATCATGTCAAGGTTTATTGGTTATGAAACTGCAGGAAATCATTTTATTCATATGAAGTATGATCTCAAGAAATCTATTTGTTTTCATGTGAAAACACTTTCATATCATATTATTCTACAAGACAGTCAATTTTATTACCATGAAAATCTCTATCACTTGACTATTCCTACAAACAAGTTGAATGAGCAATTTGTCTACACCGACGAGGTCACAAATTGAGTGATTATCTTTGGCTGAACTCACATATCCAATAAACAAAAAATAATATATTATGATAGGCTCAATGATGCGACATCTTCATGAATGTGATTTGGTCACAAAGACAATCAATATCGGTATTTGAAAGTCTAAGTATAAGATTGTCAGACAGTCTTTACAAGAATTTAGTGATGTTTTAATTAGGGGGAGTAAATACGCGCTGCACTTTTTTTCCATTAATCAAGATTTTTTTTCTCATTATACAATTTTCTGGATAAGTTTAAAATCAAGAAGGCAACTTAACAATCAGGTTCCTATGCAAGCATATACTTATAAGCAGATTACAAACAGACTCATATAAGCAACTTACAAACAGCTCCGCAAGCAGGTTCTTAAGCAACTTACAAGTACCTTTGCAAGTAGGTTCCTACAATCAGCTTACAAGTAACTTTCTTCCAGCAACTTATAATGAGGCAGCAAATAATGTGTATTACAATAATTATGTATATTTTCTTTCATTCTTTGTACATGAACATTCAAGGGGGAGTGTCGTAAATAGGTGGATGTCCATGGATCCACCTTTACTGTAGAAAGCTATCTTCTCTAAGTAATATTAATACTCCTTAATGCCAATAAAATGGTTTTAAAAATAATAATGAAAACACACAGAAAGTGAAAAGAAAACTATAACTCTCTCTCTTGCCTGGTTACTTTTTCTCTTTCTTTCATCTTCTTAATACTTTTTGTTTTCCTTTTCCTCTTTCTACGTTTTTCATTTGATTTAGTATTCTACTTTTATTTTATAACAATGTATGATTTTTGTATTCAATTTTTGGGAATAGTGCGTTTCTTTCTCCTTTTTCTTGAAAAAATAAAATATAAATTTTCGTACATAACTAAAGGTTCTACAATTTCTTTTTTAGTACATTAAAAATATGCTAAATATAAATTTTCTTATAAGCTACCTGTCTTGAATTAATTAGGAAAACAAATTTCATTTTCATTGGTGCAACTTCAGATATTAAAGATTATGCATTTCTTATCCACCGTGTGTACATATTTATAATCATACTGACATTAATTCTTAGTTAAGAAAAATTGCATCTCTAAAAAAAAAAATAATTAAACTCACTTCATTACAAAACATTAACTCTTCTTAGGATTAGAATCTTTCTATTTTCTTTAATTTCTCATTCGATGTCTTATATCTACATTAGTGTCCAATTATTCATGATTTGCATAGCGTAGGGCTCCATTCAATGGGACTCACTCCATACGAAGAATTTTTTCATATCTAGATCTCAAACCCGAAACCTTTAATTAAGGAAGAAATAACCCAATCCACTGCACTACATCCTTTAATAGCCATGAATTAGACTTTTTAATGGTCCCAATTTTAAATTTTTAGATCCAACTGAAATTAACTATGTACCTTCTTATATCAAACCTATTTATCAATCTTTTGAGGTAACAAACAATATTTTGAACCAATTAAAGAATTTATCTCCCTTAACAATGAGATAAAGAATATAAGATTTTTCTACAATTACATAAATACCAAAATGAAATTTATGCTTAGAAATTGTTTATTAGTAATAAAAGATGTATAAAGTCCATAAGTAACAAATATAATTATTACTGTTTTCATTCATTTTTATTTATTTAGTACTTATTGACTTGACATATTTTTAAATAAATGGAATACCATATCACCTTTTAAATATAAAAAAATTAATACTTTAAGAAACGTATTAAGAAATGACAATAGTTAATAATAAAGGCAAATTAGTAATTAAACTACAAATTATCTTTTGATTTTTTAAATTGAACAAATAAAAATGAATATTTATATCTATATTACTTTAAAAGCACGAATACCCTTAGAAATGTTGCTTTAACTTTTTATCCTTAATTTAAAAACTCTACAATATACAACTGTCATTTACTATTTTCCTCAAATAATTGATTTATTTTTTATTCTAATATTTAGGACTTTGATAGTAGTTAAGGTTATAGATTATTAATCTTTGGTAAAGATTTATAAATCTTTCCTTATTTCAATTATAAACATCATAATATTTAAAACTTCAAAATCAATATTTTGACCTTATCTAAATCTTACTTAAATTATGGCAAAATAAATAAATAAATAAATAAGAGAATTGAAAATATTAAAGAAAGATGTTGATTTTTAAAAAAAATAGCTTTTTAACCTTCTCATATGAAATTCTTATCATGTAACTAGATAGAGCTAACATTTAATTTAATGTCAATATGTTTAGCAGATCGAGAGCACAATTGCCTAGATTGAATTTCTACCCTACCTAGAAATAGGTAATGTATGGGAAAGAAGTAGATAGGAGAGGTCTGAGACTGTTGAAGCTCAATCCTTTTTTTTTGCGCCATAACATTTACTTAATGAATAAAATAAATTAATTATTTGCTAAAATATTAATAATTTAATGCTTTAGAACATAATATTGCTTGAACTTTTTGCCCTTCATTCAAAGAATCTATAATATGTAAAACTATCATTTGATATTATCCTCAAATAGTTGTTTGGTTCATATGAAAATGCAAAAATATCACTCTTCATGGTGGTTTATATGCTTTTGAAAAGATTATTATGGATACAAGTGATACTATTCAAAAGTTTATTATTACCAAATATCTTTTTTTTGGCAAAATTTATCTAAGACCTGGCCTCATATTGTTGAAGTTTTGAAAGGATGCCATCCCAGTTACGATTACAAAATTGTGAGATGGGTACATCCTCCTCCTGGATGGTACACATGAAATATTGATGGTGCATTCAAATGCAACCCTGGTCCTAGCTCAGTTGCTTTAGTGTGAGAAACAATGAAGGTGACATTGTAGGGGGTTAAAGGGAGAAAGTTATCAGTTACAACCAATGTTGCTGTTGAAGCAATTGCTATAAGAGAGGGGATTCAATTTTGCATCGAAAGGAATTTAATGCCCCTAATGGTCTCGACTGATTCTCTATCTATAAAAAATTTCATTGATGAAAATTGAGAGGTACCATGGAGTGTGGTTAAGTAGCTAGGTTGAAGCAATTAACAGGATAAGGAAAGATGTTCCTATCCGATTGAACCACACTCTGAGGGAAGGGAACTCCCTGACATATTTTTTTGCTAACTTAGTTTTTAATTTTCCAGGTACTTATATAGTGAATAACTTTCAGGAGCTTCCTAATACTGTAAAGCAAATCATTAATATGGATTAGCGTAATTTTAGGCTCACTCAACTTCACAACAAACAAGTTAGGGTTAGTGACTTATATCATTTTGATTGTATAATTAAGAAACTTAGAAAAAAAATTCTTCAACTCTATTGTAATGTCGAAAATAAGTTTATATAGTCTGTCTATCGTGCCACCTGGTGAAAGTTTAAGGTGTACAAAGATTATAGACTAAGACATAAACATTGAGTGAGGTTTTTTCTACTGGATTTAAGTGCAATAGGTGATAACCTATGTCATTTGGCTTAAGGAAGTTTGGTCAATTTGGTGAGTGACCTTACATTTTTGAAACAACTACGAAAGTGTATCTGATTTTGGTATTTGTGCTAGACCTTAAAGATTATTTTTGATGTGTGGTATTAGTTTCTTTGAAGCTGATCCTATCAAGAATAATTAATAGGGAAGGGTACAATACTTTTATCAATTAGCTTTCCGTAAAAAGATTTAGCGTTGGTTTTAATTTTAATATCACATCAAGTTGTGGTACTTTGTTGCAACAACTATTCTACCAATCAACAAAAAAACAACAACAAATGCAAATCAGATTCTTATGGGTCAGGAGAAAAGATAACGAAGGCATACATGTGCTTTATAAAGTTCCCAACTTGGCTTATCGAAGAATGAAGTTGTTGCGGCAATTTGTAGATGTTTCAATTGTGACCCAATCTTTGCTAAGCTGCATACCTCCACTTCTAATCCATCTCCTTTGTGAGGCTATAGCGAAGAACACACTTTCAAGATCTTCACCGGAAACCAAGCTCGTCGTAGTTGACAATTCTAGAACCCCTTGTCTCTTCACTTTTCTAATTCATTCATGTTTTTCACTTTCCGTTAATTAATTTTATTTGGTTAGCTTAGTTGATTGAGTTAATGGTTGAGCATTTTGGGCTAACCCACTAACACACATTTGTAATTCTCTTCTTTATTTAATAAATCTGACCCAATGGATCCTTCAGTTAAAAATAAAATAAAATTGGGACTTTGATATTATTAAAGTTGTAGATACTAAATTTTTACTTATTTGTAATAGATACAAATTTTTAAAATTCGGCTTGTTAAATCTTTTCTTATTTGTATTATTAAACGTCCTAACATTTAAAATTTTAAAATAAATATTTTCACTTTATAAATCTTTAAATTATAACAAACAAAATAAATAAATAAAGAAATTAAAAATATTAAAGAAAGAGGTTAGATTTTTTAATATACCTTTCTAACCTTCTCATATAAAATTCTTTATCATTTACACAGAGCTAACATATATTTTTAACGTCAATTGTTATATTTAATACTTCTTCTGTTTCAATTTGTTTGATCTATTTTCATTCTAGTAAATTTTTAATTTTAATTTTTTCATATGACATGCTTTAGACCACGAGATTAAAAAATATTTTTATATATTTGACATATTTGTATTTAATATCACAATATTCAAAAAAAAATTAAAAAAACTTCATGCCAAGTCAAAATAGACCAAACTAATCGGAAAAAAAAGTAAATTTTTTTCTTGTATCTAATTTTATGTGTTGATACAAAACACATTTATTTATTTATTTATTATTATTAGTTAGAAATGGATAATGTAAAGCGTATGTAGAGAGGCAAAAATACATGGCTTAGAAAAAGCCCCATTCCATCTCTTCCCAAAACTTCCTAGAACCAACCTGTTAACACCGTGGCATTACAAAGCAGCATATTCCCCTATCCCCATAAATACCCTTAGATCCTTCCTTATTTACACCTTCTACCCTCCCCTTTAACTACCTTTACAAGGGCATTTTCGACAATAGCTAAAACAAAAGTCACTTTACATCCAAAGGCGGCTCAAAAAATTCCGAAAACACCCTAACCTAACGGATATAATTATAGAAAGAAGAAGGACAAAACTGTAACTTCACATAAAAAGAATGGCTGCTGGACTTCAAACAGTAAATAAATCAAAATTAAACAAAGTGGGCTTGCGATAAAGAGCGTAGGGGTGGGTGGTTCAAGAACTCCGGTGAAGGGTTTTCAAAAATTCCGATTTTTTTTCAATATTATACAATTTTTTTCCTGCTATCGTGAAACCCACTAAAGTTTTTTTTTTTTAATCGAAAGTTGAAATCTTTGATTTGTAATTTTTGAGATTCTTGGAAAGGTCATTATTGGGGTTTTTTGGCAATGTCTACACCGCCGAGAAAGGTTTTCTCCGGCTGGACTTTGACACCCAGAACCGATCTGGCTAATAAGACAATTTCTAAGGGAAAAGATGTTGTTTTTATGGGTTCTGGACAAAAGGGTTTGTCATCAATTCAGGATTATGATACTGTGGACAAAGTAGTGCTACTTGATAAGGTGTCGAAGCTTGAAAATGAGGTTAACTTTACTAACCCCACTTGTGTTTTTATTTTTTATTTTTTATTTTTTATGGAATATGATTGTTTTGCTATTTGGTACTTTTTAGTTTTCTTGGTTTTGAACTTTGTTGGAAGAAATTGGTGTAGGAAGAAACAGTTGTAATTTACTTGGTTTTATGAAGTTATGAAGAGCTTATTTTGTATTTTGTATATGGATCTTGTAAAAAATTGGGTTTTGTTTGTATTTATATGCTTGGGTGGAAAGTAGGCTGTGCTTGTTCTGTTTGTATTTATATGCTTCTTAAGTAGTAGTATTTCTTTTCAAATAATACATTGAAAAGGAGAATCCCAAGTTCAAATTACCTGCTAAAACCCTCAGTAGTTGTGAGATCCTCAGGCAGGGTAGCACTGTGGTTGTTTAATTAAAGGGAAAGCCCCTTTAATTCATGGGAAACGAGGAACTAGTTTTTTTTACTCTGAACTCAGAAATCCTTTGATTTTTGATCCGGACACTATAGGATGTGTTTTATAATGATTAGTAAAGCTAGAAGTTATTATGCAGTGTCCATTCACTGTCCTTTCATTACATGGGATGACTCTAATTATGCATTAAATTCAAAGATTTTCCCTCACCTAGTAAGGGTTAGTTTTTAGATGACAATCATATGTCCAGTTGTGTGACCTAATTGTCAATGAAGTTGGGATGGACCATTCATATCTGTGAAGTGCTAGTCGATCAGCAGAGTTACTTATTATCTGTGTTGGTGGTAGGTAGAAGTTACCTGATGGATTAATCGAGATTGAGGTGTGCACATGTGGGTTGCAACGCCTAGTGTCAAAGGCGAAAATCTTTAAAAAACATTCTAAGTCTATTCGGGCTTTAACTGCAACACACGTTCAGTGTGGGGTTTATTTTATAACTTTTGATGACCATGGTGTTCGGGCTAGTTGTCGCGCACCTCGACTAATTCCATGGGATACCTGCCACCTCCCACCAGCAAAAGATCCAAGGTAACTCTGTCCACCAAAGCTAAGACAGATAGTAAGAATCACCTAGTGTTTTTGTCTCTGCTGGGAATTGAACCTGAGACCAGTTCAGTGTGGGGTTTAATGTATAAGCACTATGAAGAAAATAAAAATAAAAATATATTTGTAATGCAAGCAATAGTAACAAATTCATTCTTAGTGTTCTCCTTGACAATTAATTTATCTCTTTACTGATTTTATCTATTGTTTAGTACCGCTTGATTCAAGATAGAACTCATGGGCAATGAGGGGCATGCTTTAGTGCCTTGCCTACACGGAAGTGCAGCTTAAGCCAGGTGAAGATCTCTCCCTGAGCTTTTCTGAATTTCAGGGCTTAAGCGTGCCTTAAATGAGCCTTTGAAAACACTGCCAACACCATTATTATTAGCATATTACTCTTGACACTCTGGTCTTTTTGGTCTGTTCAAAAAAGATCTAGCTTTATATTTGAAAACAATTTATCTGTAACATTCTCATTTTAGCCTTAATGACGTT
>JAJOOH010003767.1:0-10724 GCA_029582605.1 Solanum gracilifrons | reverse complement strand
GTCAGTCTACATCTCACTTTCACACCAAACTATAGGTCACAATGATTATCAATTCCACATATTTAGAAGTATTTCAAAAAGTGCTGGTAAAAGTCTCTACTTTTAGGTGTAGTTTACTTTCTTTTATACACGTATCCATATAGTTCCTGTGAGACATTGTAAATGGCTTACTTATGTTATAGTGCTGCTTTTGCATTTGCTCTTATCTGCTTTCAAATTTCACAATTTTGTTATCTTTATGTCTCACATCACATTGGAAATTCTCACATTAATTCAGGGCTAAAAACTCTCTATCCATGCTCAAATCAATTGGTTGTCAATTTCTTTTTTATTCCTCATCTGATGTTGACTGTTCAATTAGCTTATTTTAGTTATAACAATTGACCAGCTTCATTACTTCACAATTAGCAGCAGCTCTTTTGCACACTGAGTTGTGTGTCTTTGTCATGTTAACTCAATTACCAACTTACTTCAAGCAGTCAAATTTGTACTCTAATTTTTTACTCCTTGCTATTTCTACTCCTTGCAACAGCTCAACTCACATCCAATCGAACTGCCTTTCAAAACTAAAAAACAGACTTGGGCTTTTGACATATTAGTATGAACAATGTTGCTGACATTCATATAAATCACAGTCAAAGAAATCCTTATGTCTGCTGTGTGTTTGTGATACCATAATACTGTAGCCTCCTTTTGCTCTTTGGTTAATGTTTGTCATTTCACACTGCAATGGAAGCCTATTTACATGTTTTTCTGGATAACTTGCACTGCATACATTCTTCTACATTTGTCTTATTCTACTTTGTTATGATGTCATACACTATAATACACATTTATCAATAGGAAGAATAGGAACGACGTTTGTGTTTGCTAGCTAACCTCATTCACCATAGACTATTAGGCCAATCACAAAGAGATTCAATAGGGAATCTATCACTTTTATCATGATTCCATGACTTTCTTTCTATTTGATCCCTATATTTAAATTGCTTTGCTATGTGTTGCCATATTTGCAGTTTCTAACAGACCTTAAACTGTGTAATTACAGGAACTCCCTCACTCCATTTTGTCACTTTTGCTTATAATAGGGACAATATAATGAATGACTCTCCCTACGCTATGGTTTTTTGAATGAAGAAGATTAGCTATGGAGAGGCAAACTGCAGCGTCCTCTAAATAGATAAACAATGACATGCTAATCTTATATACCAAAACTGAAACATGTACTATATTATTGTGGTTGTATTACATTAGTTAGTATTTGCAAATCGTTCAAATCAACATCATAATGATGTCTATTGTACATATTTTGCATATTTCTAATAGTACATAATATAATATATGATATTATCCATCTTCTACAAACGTCATCACCCTTGATTCATTAATATTAATATTTTTACAGCCATAATATTTTGACTATTGGGCCCGTGCTTGCCACGGGCCTCCCCCCCTAGTATATTATATAGAAGGAAGAGTTTTCATCTTTCAACATTGCTATTTTTTGTCATATTTAGGAAAGCTTAAGGGCAATTTGGTCATTGCCCCTTGCAGTTAATATTCAGAATTGCATAATAATCCTCCTGGTAGCCGTCAGAAACATATATACTATATTTTTTATTAACAACATTCTTTATTTTAATAGTTCAAGATTCATGTTTATCAATTGAGTTATTATTAAGTATTTCTCCATTTATTTTTATTTGTCATGTTTTATTTTTAAAAGTTAAAATATAAAAAAATTAATTAATATTTGAAGATGTATTTTCTTATTATATTAAATTAATATGAGAATAGTTGTAATTTATAGTATCTTTCATATAATTTTAGAATATCGAAAATTTAAATTTAAACTATTGATAATCAAATTGAGTATAGCTCTGGAGATTAGTTAATAAATTGACTCTCATAAAATAAAACATGACAAGTAAAATTGAACATACAAAATAATATGTTCTTTGTAATTTTTGCTGAGATTTTTTCAATGAGATTGTTTTAGAAGCAACAAAATAATAGGATCTTGTGATTTTGAGTAGTTTTATATTAGTTTTGGGTTAGAAGATATATAATTTGAAGTTTTGTGTTAGTGGAAGCAACTGATTGTTTGTTTGAATTATAATTGTTTCGTAAAACAATTGAATTATAATTGGTTGTGGATTAAATGTTAATGACGACGATAATTCTTATCTTTTGACTATTTAGTTAAAAAAACAGTTAATTATTTTGCTTTACGGAAAACAATATAAGCAATTTACCTTTCAGAGCATGATAACACATACTTATATATATATATATATATATTTTCTTCATTAAAAATAGTTTTTTTTTAATGATTAAGATGACATTACGAAAAGAAAGAGCAAGAGCACAAAAAAAATAAAAAAATATACTCCTTTCATTTTGATTTATGTGGTGTATTTAATTAAAAATATACTTCTTTCTTTGATTTATGCGGTATACTTTGATTAAAAATATTTTTTTTATTTATATTTATATGATATAGTTTGACCGAATGTTGATAAACATTTTAAATTTATATGATATAGTTTGACTGAATGTTGATTTGTTAGAAAATTTTACTTGAAAGAAAAAAGTTATGTATTAACATATTTGGGTTCATAACTATGATAAAATAAAATCTTTAAAGTTAAATTATTATTATTTTGAAATTAAAATTTTTAAAACATATATAATGACTTTTTTTTAAAAAAATGAAAAAATATTACCATATAAAATTAAATGAAAAATATAAGAAATTGAGTTGTTTCTCGATGATAAAGTTGAAAGATATCTTCCTCTTGATATAATCCTTAAATAATTTAGAGTTTAGACTTTAATTAGGACATTAATAATTATTTATTTTTATTTGAATAAAAAGTGAATATATATATATTTATCTAATATCTTCCTCTTGCTATATTTCTTAAATAACTAAGAGTTTAGACTTTAATTAGGACATTAATAGTTATTTATTTTTATTTGAATAAAAAATAAATATACATATTTATCTTGATATTTGTTGTTTTAACCAAAATATATTAATAATTTCAATTTTTAATAATATTGGTCCCGTGTCACGGGCCATTTCCTCTAGTACTATATAGAGTAGGGACTACGTATCATTTGGTTTGATTTGAAGTTTATCAGTTATCGATTTGTATGCATGTAAAACTGTTATAGAACCATTAAGATATTGACTTATCGGTTATTGATCATTATCGGTTCGATTATCAGTTTAACCATTAAATTTTGACACAAAAAATTGAAAATAACTTAGAAACAAAATAACAAACCAAATAAACCATGCACATGAGTTGACATATTACATCTTTTTCCAAAAACAAACATGGTCACATTGTAAATAACCAAAAATTTGAGATAGTCAGAAATAGAAATATAACACTAAAGTCTAAGGACCCGTTTGACTCCAAAAATACCTGGGAAAAACAAGTTAAAAATATTTTCCTCCATACCAAACACACCTAAATCAAGGAATTTTTATACGTATAAATATATTTAATTTTATACCCTACATGATGTTGCAGATGTGTTATTTGCCAAGCTTTGGTGGATATTCAGAACATCCACCAACTCCTTATGGAGTGAGTTCATATGGAACAAGTACTGCAAAATGTTGCATCCTGTTATGGCCCAAGGGAACGGAGGGTCACATGTTTGGAGGAAAATGATTAAAATTAGAGAAGAGGTCGAATATAACATCTGGTGGCAAATCAAATCAGGAGAGGTGAGTTTCTGGTTTGACAATTGGACAAAACAAGGGGTTCTATATTATGTTGAAGAGGGCAAGATAGGGGATGATGAGACTGAGGTCAGAAGCTTCATTATTGGAGACCAGTGGGATAAGGAAAAGTTGCTACTTTATGTATCGGAGGAGATGACTGAGTATATTATAAACAATATATCACCAGTAATCAGTAAAGGAGAGCAGGACACACCATGGTGGACGAACAATGCGAATGGGAGGTTTTCTGTGAAATCAGCATGGGAGTTAATGAGGAAAAAAAAAGCAAAGGAAGAAAAGTATACGTTCATCTGGAGGAAAGAGTTGCCTTTTAAGATTAATTTTTTCCTATGGAGAGCATGGAAAGGAAGAATTGCAACTGATGATAATTTGAGGAGAATGAGAATTAACATTGTCTCTAGATGTTGGTGTTGTGAAACACAACAAATAGAGACAATGTCCCACTTATTTCTAACAGCTTCTATAGCACAAAAGCTATGGAGGTATTTTGCTTCATGTGCAGGTGTAGATGTAGCAGGCAAAAATCTAATGCAGACTATACAATGCTGGTGGTATGTTGAAGCTCCTAGCAAACTCAGGCTTGTTTTTAGGGCAATACCAGCGTTGATACTATGGAGCTTATGGAAGAGGCGAAATCATATTAAGCATGGAGGACAACTCAACTTGGAGGGAATGGTTAAACAAGTGACCAAAAACATCCAGATGCTAACATCGGGAAGAAACGCAGGTCTCAACTTGTTTGGGAAGAATTGGTTGGAGATGGTTAATATATTAGGAAATTACAAGCCTAAAATATACTACCATATTGTTCAGTGGAATCCACCAAGGAGTGATCAACTGAAATGTAATACTGATGGAGCTAGCAAAGGTAATCCAGGAGAGAGTGTTATTGGTTTGTGTTTCAGAGATAACAATGGAGATAGTATTTATGCTCAAGCTAAAGGAATAGGAATTGCTAAAAATATAGAAGCAGAGGCAAGAGCAATCCAAGAAGTGCTAAAAATCAGTTCTAGGATAGGCTTTCAAAATCTCATAATTAAGACGAATTCCCTTACTCTAAAGAACATCATACAAAGGGATTGGAGGATACCTTGGGAAATCGTAGAAATAGTGGAAAAATAGTGGAAGACATAATGGAGGAGGTGCGAACACAGAAGGTTAAAATCAAACATATCTTCAGGGAAGGCAATCAAATAGTAGATTATTTAGCTAACCTAGCTATTAATCGAACAGAGAAACAAGAGTTCAATAGCTTTATAGATCTACCAACAGCAGGCAAACGCATCGTAAATATGGACAAAACACAGACTCCATCCATCAGAATAAGGAATAAGAAGATTAGACACCATGAAGATCCATGATCAGACATATAGACAAACAGGGATGGAGAGCAAAAAAGCTATTTACGAAAAAGAAAACCCTCAGAAAGGGATCCTTATAGCTATCAAATTAACTTTTTTGCTAATCTATATCAGCACAAAAAAGTTTTCGCCAAAAGAACAGGGGTACAACATCATCGATAACAGTCAATGCAGGATCCAAACAGATATGAATATGCAGCACAATATCAGCTGACACAAAAGAAGGGGGGGAGTTAGAACATAAAAAAAGAAAAGAAAAAAAGAGCAGAGGACAAGAAACAACCTGGAACTGAGCATCTGACCACTACGCACTCCACGATACGAGGAACGTCAATTTACATCCTGATCAGGATCAAGATAAGAGTCAATCAGTAATGAAGAAAGAAGAACTACCCATCAGTAAGGCATGCTTCAATAAGAGCAACGAAGCACATAAATGGAGAGATACAAGATGTATACATACCCAGAGGAAAAGGCGAAGACGAGTAAAGCACACGCGACATTCGAAAGGGAGCACCTGGGAGACAAAGATGAAAATGGAAAGATCGCAAGAGGCGGAAGATGTTAGGTTCACTTTCCTAATTAAGGAAGAAGGATTTGGTATGGATGGACTTGGGCGGGAATGGTTTTTATTATTGGACCCTTTGGCCAGACTGATGTTTTCAAAATTATTATTAATAAAATGGCCATCAGGCCAAAAAAATAATTTAATTTACTATCACGTTATCAATGAACCCACTAAAAAAAGACTTCAAATTGTTAAGAACTAATAATTTGATAAAAAAAAACACATTAAAACCATTATCAAAATTGCTACGCAAATAGCCCATTATCATAAATCAATAACCTTTTTCCTTTAGAATTATCAATTTCGATTCGGTTTTCAACCAGTTTACAGGGGCTGTTTTCTTTAGGTCAGCCAAATATATTATACTACCGAAGCGGGAGTTTAGAAACAGAAAACACAAAATCATGGCGGGAGAAACCCTGGACGATCGTATCAGTGAGGTTCCGGACTCACTTCTGCTTCAAATTCTGTCCCTTTTGCCGACGGAGGAAGCATTCACAACATGTATTCTCTCTAAAAGGTGGCAGTATCTCTGGACTTCACTTAATTCCTTCATTTTCTCTCCTAAGCGCTATTGGGAAAGAAGCAAAGGATTCCGATCATTTGTTGACTACGTATTGTCTCATTCCACTGCTTCCAAAATTGACAAGTTTGAGCTTCACTGCGGTAGCCTGTATAAGCACAAGTCTCAAATCAGTCGATGGCTTACTTTTGCTGTTAAGAAAAATGTGCAACATGTTGTAATCTATTCTCATCCTCCTTACGTAATGCCTCGAACTTTCTTCACTTGTTCATCTTTGATAACACTACATATTGCGAAATGTTCATTGGTTTCTGATATTGTTATAGCCTGGAAGTCTCTAAACACTATAAAATTGGAGGATATGGTGGTACTGGATGCCGAAATTAATAACTTACTCTCAGGCTGTCCTGCGTTGGAAACTATAGTATTTAATAGTGTTGGGGGTTTTCGTCGCCTAGAAATTAATTCGTTAAAGGTAAAAACCCTGAAATTGGAAGGTTATTGGGAAAATGATAGTGGTCACTCATTTGAAATTTGTGCCCCGTATCTGCAGCATTTGGAGCTGTCGCGTGATTTTCATAATTTCATGTGTTGTCTTGTTGATGTATCCTCTGTGGTTAATGCTAAGATAACTTTCGACATTACATGTATTAAAGATTTTGAGGATGATTATCTAGATTCTGATGAAGAGGATGAAGACAGTTGCAGGGACTATCATGAAGATTTTAAGACCCTCGTCCAAGATTACCTTCAAAAGCTACGTTATGCAACCGAGTTAACATTTGGAACTTTGTTCAGTCAGGTTGGTGATGTTTGTCGTTAGTGCCCTGCATAGCCAAACAGGGATACTTTTGCTTAATTGTACATAACTTGGTGTCAAGTTATTAAAATTACATGATCTTTCTCAAAAAAAAACTACAGTCCTTGTTTTCTCGTATTGAATTTTAGCAGACAGTTTCAGAATGTAAAATGCATAAATTTCACTAACCGAAACTAGAACTTTTGTTAGATTTGTTACAACACTATCTCTTTTTTGTGAAGTGCTTTCTTTATTGCTTTCTCCATTGTTTAATAGTTTCATTGGATTTACTGCACCAGGTCCTATGCATATTGCAGTTCAAAGAGGTGCCAATTCCAGAATTGGAATGCAAATATCTAGCGCTAGAGTTGCATTTGGAAAAGTTTAGTTTGTATGGGGCAGCTGGCCTTTTGCGAGCCTCGCGTCTTGTGGAGACACTGAACATATCAATAGAAAATCAGCCTGTAACTATCTGGAACTTTTTCATTTCTTTTTACATATTTTCATTTAATGAAGTTTTAACATCTCTGTCCCCATTCCCCACAAGTTGTTTTTGAATGAGAACTCAAATATATCCTAAATTATCACTAAGAAGCTCCGCTTTTGTAATTGTGACGCTACACTTTACTGCTTTCTTTGTGGTAAATGGGCTCTGAAATGTAAAGGGTTGTTACACTATCACACTATGCCACAAATATTTATGATATGCATGACCATCATAATCTTTTCCAAGCACCACTAATATCTGTTGGTTTTGAAATTTGTCTATACCAGACATACTGTGAAATCATTTTTGTCACATTAGTTCAGTTTCCATTAGGCTGGCTTGTATTTAGTCCTGGTTATATTCTTCGTCTCCAGTTTGATGATTCCAGGTGCTCTTTTGAGAGAAAAATATTTGGTCAAAGGTGATAGTATTGGTTTGCAGAGATATATTTCAAGCTTTGTGTTTTCCAACCTAAAGAATGTTAAGATTGTCATCTTCTCTGGGGTGTGCCTGAAGGAGCATGCCAAGAAGCTTTTCAAACTTTCAAACTTTTTGCTAAAGAATACAGTGGTTTTGGAGAAGTTCGTTATCGTATCAAATAGACAAAGGTGTGAGATATGTGGAATCAAGTGTATGCCTCGATTTTTATCGCGATTGGCTAATAAACTGGGATCCTCTGCTGATTCTGTGATTATCTTCCAACAGTGAGCTTTCTATAACTAGACTACAAGTATTTCTGTCTCAGGATACATGAATTTTCCCTTGTGTTAAGTTTTTGATCAACTTCATGCAATCCCAAACCTTAAACTTCTCATGTTATAAATTATTGTTCTTTTGAAACTTACTGTTATGGTATATCAAATGGTATAGTAGCTTGGTTTCTCATGAAATTTTTGTTTGTTGCATTTTAGATGTTTTGCTTGTGCATTGCTAGTTTCTTTCAAGATGAAACACTTTGTTTTCCTGAATACATTATGATGAGTAAATCTACAAACCACATTTTTATGATAATTTCCCTCATTAAATGTTGTCTTTTGCTTCCTTGCTTTGGCAATAGCATCAAACCTGATTGCGAAATGGTTCCCTCTTTGGCTCTTTACTTGGAAGAAAGAAATCTGCATTGTTTGTTTACCGCAAATAATTTTAACAGTCTGTAATTGAGGCGTACAGTGCTGTTGAATCTTTTTAGATGAAGTTTAGGTTTTATCCTTCCGTTAATGCGTCCGCTAGAAAATTCAAAGCAAGTCATTTCCATCACCACCAGACAGTTCCCCCCATCCCCCTTGAAATCTCATTTTTTTCCTGCTGATTGAGGTTATAACTTCATCATTTGTTAGTCACTTGGCATACGACTTGCTGACTTGGAAGTTTTTGGATTTACATTTCTGCTATCACAACCTTTCTTATATCTCTCTTTTTCTTCATTACCAACGGATGGAAGTTCTATTGTGTTGTCCTCTAAATCCTGTCTTTTCTTTGACCTACTTTGTTGACAAAATTGATATACTATGGCCAATATAGTGAATCTTGTTTTTCGTGAGTGACAACTGTTGATCCTAATGACAATAATCCAGGTTTCTTTCAAAACATTGTTTATGTGATCTGTTCTTTGGAGCATCACCAACTTGAAAAGCTACCTCAGGGAAAGAAGAAAAAGGGATTGGTTTAGTTTTGCTGTTAAAATAAAGTCGAACATTTTTTTTAATGACCTTGGTGTCTGGGTCAAGTTCCACGCACCTCGACTAATTCCACGGATACCTCTCACCTCTCACCCAGGTACCAGGTAAATCTAACCACCAAGGCTAGGACAAATGGAAAGAATCACCAGTGTTTTTGTATGGAACATGTTATTGTCTATTCTGATCCTCTTTGTGTATTTCCTGAATCTTTCTTCACCTGTTAAAGTTCTTTGGTTTCTATCATTGTCATTGCGTGGAAGTCTCTGAAGAGCATAGCTTTGGAGAATATGACTAGGGAATTGTGAACTTACTGTCCTGCTTTGGAAACTATTTTGTTTCACAAGGTTGGGGGTTTTCGTTGCCTGGAAATTAATTCTTTAAAAGTAAAAACCCTGAAATTGGAAGGTTATTGGATGGAGGATGATGTAATAGTCCCTTTGAAAAATTTTCCCCGTATCTTCATTATTTGGAGCTTTCACATGATTTTCATGATTTCAATTGTAGGCATGTAGATGCATCCTCTGTGGTAAATCCTAAGGATAAATCCGATCAAGATTCTGATGATGATGAGGAAGACTGTTACGGTGAGGATCATCAATATTCTGATGATGAGGAAGAAAGTTGCAGTGATTATTTTCAAGATTCTGATGATGATCAAGACAGTTACAGTGATTATTATGAAGATTCTGATGATATGGAGGAGGATAATCCTGATGAAGATTCTGATGATATGGAGGAAGACTAGCAGTGATTATCATCAAGGTTTTATTCGTTCAAGATTACCTTCAAAAGCTGATTCGTGCAACCGAGTTAACATTCAGAACTTTGTTAACTCGGGTTTATGATGCTTGTCCTTGGTACCCAAACATGGATGCTTTTGGTTAGTTGTACATAATTTGGTGCTGCCAAGTTATTAAAATTGCATGTCCTTCTCAAAACACTATTTTGCTGATTTTCTCGCATTGATTCTAGCAGACAGTTTCAGAATGTTAACATTATGAGATAAAGTCATTTTCAATCACCAGAATGTTCTTGCTCCCCTTGAAATCTCAACTGATGGTGAATCTAATTTTCATGAGTGACAACTGATGATCATGATGATAATAATCTAAGCTTCTTTCATAATATTCTTTTTTGACATTTTTGAGCATCATCTACTAGAAAAATCATGTCTTTAATAAGAAAAAAAGCTAGAAAATGTTGTGGCAGTTCGGACTCTCCAAAATGCTTTCACACTTGTGTTGGATCCTTTAAAAATGCACCAGGACAACATTTTTCTGAGATTAGTTACCAGGAGTAGGGGTGTACAAAATTGAACCGAAAATTGAATCAAATCGCAAATCGAAAAAAAAACTCGACTAGTGATTTTGTTTGATTTGGTTTGGTATTGGAAAAAAAAAATCGACTATATTTGGATTGGTTTGGTTTTAACTAAAAAAAATCAATTCGAGACCAAACCAACCCGACATTATATATGTAATTTTAAAATTTTATTTTATACATAAAAATATTTACTTTGATATAATTTTAAAATATTTCTTATA
>JAJOOH010003766.1:0-17241 GCA_029582605.1 Solanum gracilifrons | reverse complement strand
AAAATAAGTCTAAACCGTCAATATCGGAGTGAGTATTATGTTTTAAGGAACATTCAAGATTAAGACAATATTTTTTTGAATTCTCATCATCTAATGATCTCAATTTTTTCCCACTAACTAGAAAACCAAAAATATTTTCATATACTTCAAATTGTTCAAATCAAAAACGTAAACTATATTTTTTGAAAATTGAAATTATCAATAGAACAAGTAAATTCTTAAGTTTTGATTAAGAGAGATATAAGATTAGAAAAGAAAAAGAGAGAAGAAATAGAAGAGAGGAAGAGAGAAGGATAGAATATATAAAAATAAATTAGAAAAAGAATAAGGTTAAAAAAAAAAAAGATAACTTGTACAATTAAAAAAGTACACATTAAAAAGGTAAAAAGTAATAGTCATATCAAGTCATCTCATTAATTTGGTTTGATTTTAAAGTTTTAGTTTTTTTTTTTTTTAAATTTAATCCTACCTAAGAAACCAAAAAATGGGGCCCCTAAATTTGGGGGCCTAAGGCCAAAGTCTTTTTTTCAAAGCTTACCAGCCGTCCCTGCCTGCCAGAAGGAAATCAGACCTGAAAACAGTAGCCCAATATATAAAAATCTAAACTCCGACAGAAGTGAAGTATAAAAACACCAACGAAACCATCAAATCTGGAATTCCAACAAACAAGATTGTAGGACTGACAATTAAAACGCAACAGCTACAATCTTAAACAACTCCACAAATATCAAAACACACTAATTATCCAAAACCATAAGCAATTAAGGTATTCATTAAAAAAATAACTAGGACTAGTAGAAGTATATAAAAAGGAGTTCAGTATAATTTTTTCTTACCTGATTCTGCCATACTTGTGCTTCAGAATTACAGTAAAAACTCTGTCATCTCAAATTTGCATATTTCGGTGGCAAGAAATAAGGAATTGTGTCCTTTGACATAGTCACGGCAGAAGATGCTTGTCTATTACTGAAGATAGCAAAATAAAATGAGGGGTTCTTACTAACTCTAGAGCAAAAAAAAGTCAACAAAAATGAGCATATTAGGGCATGTCCAACCCAATCATCTTTTACGCTCCAAATATAATTTGTTCAGACAACCAACTTCATCCCAATTTTTTATTTTACTCTCTAAAAAAGAATTTTTTTCTCTCTCCTTAATATTATATTATAATTTCTATTTCATTCTAATTTTCTTATTTCATAATATAAATCTTTTATTTCTTTTTACCCAAATAATTACTTTATATAATTTTTAATGTGATATGAAATTATATTTTATTCTAAATTTTTAAATAACATAAATTGCAAGAAAATATAATATAATACATAAATTAGGGACAAATTCAAATAAAAGTGACATACAATTACATAAATACTCAATTTTCAAAATTATTACGTTGCTCTATTAATGCATTACGAAATTCAAAATGAGCATTTTTGTCCTTAATTTTTTTATGTCTAGCTAAAAATTGTTCAAATCGGAGATTTTCATCTACCATCATTTCTATAGTTGGAGTTGGAGCCTCTACGGGATCTTGAATTGGTGCATTGAGATCACGTTCATCATCAATTATCATGTTGTGCAGTATAATACATGTAGTCATTATATCATGTAGCACTTCATTTCTCCAAAAACGTGACGGTCCTGCAATAATTGCAAAACTCTGAATGCACGTTCAACATCTTTTCGGCACGATTCTTGTTTCATCGCGAAATATTTCTTCTTTTGGGAATAAGGATCACGAATAGTTTGAACAATTGTAGACCATTTAGGATATATACCATCAGCTAAGTAATAACCCATATCGTATTATTTTCCTTGAATAACATAATGGGCGGGAGGCGCAATACCGCTAGCAAGATTGGAAAATAAATGTGATGACTCTAAAACATTAATATCGTTATTGGTGCCAGGCAAACCAAAATAAGCATGTCATATCCAAAGGTCATAATCAGCAACAGCTTCAAGAATAATTGTTGGTGATCCACTACGACCTGCGTATTGCCCAGCCCATGCCGTTGGACAATTTTTCCATTTCTAGTGCATGCAATCTAGACTACCTAGTCACAACCACAATCGCACAATTCTCGGAATCATATCTTAATTTTTTTTCAAAAAGTGCTAAATCTGGAAATGACCTACCGGATTACTAAATTATTATTGTGATCAATTAATTAATATGTTATGTATTGTATTTTATCTTGTATTTAAATTATTATGTTATGGATTATATTGTATTGTTATCTTGTATTTAAATTATTTGTTATGTATTGTATTGTTATCTTGTATTTAAATTATCATATCATGTATTGTATTTTTAAATTAAAAATTTTCATCTTGCCATTTTAATTTTGCATATTCTTTATAATGAAAATTAATAATAAAATAAAATTTTATTATTCACGAAAATTAGAAAAAAAAATAAAATACTATTAATTTGAAATTAAAATAGTATATATTAAATAATATTTTTTTAAAATATTATATTACATTTAAAAAAGAATTATGAATATTAGATATTTAATTAATGGAATTATATGTAAAATAATATGTTAATTAGAAAGTAATAAAAATAATAATAAAATAATGAAAAAGTGAAATAGAGAGTGTGAATAGTAGTTCTCCAAATTTGGAGAACTACTATTCAACTCTCTAAATTTGAAGAATAGAGGGTGATTTGGAGGTGGATTGGAGTGCCCATTCTCTATTTTACTCTCCAAATATAGAGTATGGAGAGTAAAATAGAGGTGGGTTGGAGATGGTCTAAGGACTAATCCAGGCAACACATGTGTGGTGAGACTTAGTGAAGAAACTTTTGAAGGTGGCAGAAAAATGTTTCAATCATTTTACATATGCTTTGATGCTTTAAAGAAGGCATTCAAAGCTGGAGCTAGAAGATGTATATGATTTGATGGTTGCTTCTTGAAAGGTGTTTCTAGAGGTCAATTACTTGTGGTTGTTTGTAAGGATGAGAACAACCAAATGCTACCACTAGCATGGGAAATTGTTGAGGTTGAAAACACATTCACTTGGAAATGGTTTATCAAGCTTGTAAGACATGATCTTGAGCTAGGAGATGGAATAGAATTGACAACCATTACTGATATACAGAAGGTATTTTTTTTTCTTTTTCATTTATTCATTTATTTTATTTTTCTTTTATTCATTAAGTTAGATCTCATGTTATTCTAGATGTTGTTAAAGGGTCTTGACAAAGCTATTCAAGATCTTCTGCCAAATGTAGAACAAAGAATGTGTGCAAGACATGTTCTAGCCAACTGGTCTAATAATTGGAAAGACATTAAAAGAAGAAATTATTTTTGGAGATGTGTCAAATCTACATATGAACAAGAATTGACAAGAAATTTGGATCATATGGAGAAGTTAGGCACTGGAATATGTGATGACTTATTGTGGTACAATATAAAGAGGTGGTCTAAATTATACTTTAAGTTTTTTAGTTGTTGTGATAGTGTTGACAACAACATGGCTGAAAGCTTTAATTCATGAATTTTGGGGCCAAGACACAAAACTATCATCACAATGCTTGAAGAAATAAGGATCAAAGTGATGAGAAGAATAGGACAATTGAGGGAGTTCTGTGATACTTGGATAACAGATATATCTCCAATGGCCCTAAAGGTATTGACAGAGAACACAACAAAGTCAATGAAGTGTAACCTTGAATGGAATGGTGAATATGGTTTTGAGGTTAAAGACAGTTGGGGTAACACATTTGTTGTGAATCTAGGCAATCAAACATGTACTTGTAGATCTTGGATGCTAAGAGGTATACCTTGTTGCCATGTTATAGCTACACTTCATTTTAGAAAATTGAAGCCCATTAACTATGTTGCACATTGGTATAGCAAGGAGACTTATCTCAAGGTCTATAGTCACTATATTCAACTAGTTACTAACATGAAAATGTGGCCACAGTTGACCAACCCTTCTGTTATACTACTTGTTATAAAAACACTACCAGGAAGGCCTAGAAAGTGTAGGAGAAAGGAGCAAAATGAAAATAAAATAGGAAAATTGTTCAAGAGAGGTGCTGAGATGACCTGCAGTCTTTGTCATGCAAAGGGTCATAATAAGAGGGGTTGTCATTTGAATAATCAAGCTAATGCAGGCAAAGGAAGAGGAAAAGGGAGAGGAAAAGAGACTAGTTCAACAAGGTCAAGTGTTGGTTCTTCTACAACACCAACTAAATCACAATCAAGCACAAAGAGAGGAAGAGGTCGACCAAGAGGTTCTACAAAACAGGTAATGTTTATAGTAATTCATTTAGTTGTTAATTTACATCTTAATCAATCTAATATTTTTGTTGATCAACTTATGTTATAGGCTAGTGCTACTGGAAGGGGAAGAGGAACTGCAACTGGTAATGGAACATGGATTGGTGTTGCTGCTGATGGTTCTAGTGCCACTGGAAGGGGAAGAGGAACTGGAACTGGTTTAGCTGAAAGGGGAAGAGGAACTGGTTTAGCTGGAAAGGGAAGAGGAACTGCAACTGGTGTAGCAAGAAGAGGAAGAGGAACATGTGTAGCTGCTACTGCTACTGATGTTCCTGGTGCTACTGGAGGAGGGAAGAGGCCAAGAATGGTTGGAATGGGGATACTACATACACATAGTGGTTTTACAATCCACAATGTAAGTTGTCTTAATTAATTATACACTTTTCAATTTTAACTTATGAAGCATCTAAGACAACATATTTTTGTGAATCTAGCCTGGAATGCCTATATACTCTTCAATAGTCACTAGAAATCTTAGACATCATAAATCAAGATCAGGCTTAAAATGGAAAGGAAAGGTTGCTGTAACTCAACAAGGTCTTCAAGAGATGAGAGAAAACAAAAGAATGAGAACAAGGTCCAATGTTGCTGAAGTTTGATATGAAGACTGCTTTAGTTTGATATTTTAGTTGTTTTTGAAACAATTATGCAATTGTGACTGCTTTAGTTTGATATTTTAGCTATTTTTGAAACAATTATGCAGTTGTGACTGCTTTAGTTTGATATTTTAGCTGTTTTTGGAACAATTATGCAGTTGTGACTGCTTGAGTTTGATATTTTAACTGTTTTGAAACAATTATGCAGTTGTGACTGCATTAGTTTGATCTGCTTGTTTTTGAAACAATTATGCTGCAACTGTGACTGCATTAGTTTGATATTTTAGCTGTCTCTTTTTGAAACAATTATGCAGCCAATTTTGCATTACTTTTATGTGTACAATTATGCAGTTGTGACTGCAATTTAGTGAATGCAGTTGTAAATAAAACACAAACGAAATACACAAATCAACAAATTACATTAAGAGAATAAGAAGAACACACAGTTCATTACAAAAGAGTCTTGCACCTAATTGATTACAGCATAAACAGTGGTACACTACACCAACATTGATCTCACTACATCAAGAGCTTAAGGTAACTTCATTGAACCTTTCTTCATATATATCACCCAGAACCAATAGCTTATAGCTATAACCACAACACAACAACAAGCTACAACAAAAAAGAGCACATTCTGCCATGTTCTTCTCCATTTATTCTGCATTACTTTCATCTTCTCAACCTCATCTTGCAACATTTTCAATTTCATACCTAGACAATCATCATCTTGTTTGAAATCTCCCGGCTTGTCAACTTCTTCAGTAACCTCAATCAATTCAAATGCAGTGGCTGAGGTTTGAGAGGATTCTACTATATTCTCAAGCTCACCCAATTTCTGTATTAGTTTAGGAATCACAAATTTCGACCTCCGATCAATATTTTCTTTATCCTTCCAACACCAAAAGTTGCAAGATCTAGGACCCTTCAATAATGAAAAGGGATGAAGGAATTAGTGGTTAATCAAATTCTTAATCGACTAAAAAAAATTAAACAAAAATGATTTTTACCCCATAATAAGGACATGACCAATATCTTCTTCCGGGGTTATTTGAAGTCCAAGATGTTTTCAAACGCACCACAAGTTCATGATTACAATAAACTTTTTTCTTCGTAGTATAATCATCTTCTTCCATACAAAAATTTGTCAAATTAATTGATCGCATTGTGTGCTACAATTTTGTGCAAGAAGTAACGAGAATCTGGAAAAAATAGATAATAAGAAAAAGGGAGGAAAGAAAAATCAAAATAATAGATGAAGAAGAATAGGTTTGAATCTTACATTTTGAAGAACAATTATTCCTTCAAAGATTCAACTTTTAGGTTTGAAGAGCTAAGATTTGAGAAAAATCAAGAAGAAAATAATGAATTAGGTCACCATTTTTGGATGATTGGATTGGTGAGGGAGAAGAGGAAATTAAGGTTCTTTAAAAGTGAAGATGGATCTTCAAATACATAGTGGATCGGATATTACCGTTGGAGGGTCAAATTTTATTTTTAAAAATGTTAAAAGATGAATTACGCGTCGTTCCAAGCTGTATCAACACGCGCACGAGGCTGGTTTTCGGAGGATTGAAAATAATTCACATCAAATATGTTAAGGGGGTATATAAACACCCGTGTAATTTAAGTACTAAAGTAAGTTTTCGTGCCAAGTTCATAAGTTTTTTTATGTATTTTCCCTAATTATATAAAATATATATATTTTTTAATTTTATAGATTAATATCAAATTAAAAATGACATGAGGTTTTACCGACCATCATGGCTAATATATACGGCTATAGTAGGTGATATATCTTCAGTGACTAATTTATTTATATAAAATTTAAATCAAAAGTATTTAAAAATACTTTATCACACATTCAAGTGTTTAATCAGAATACGTCATAGTGTTAAGTTTAAGTAGTTAGTCTTTTTAGAATGAAGATAAGAGAAGAAGTGAAAATATATACTCCCTCTGTTTCACAAAGAGTGGCCTAGTTTGACTTGACACGGAGTTTAAGAAAATAAAGAAGACTTTTGAATCTTGTGGCTCTAAATTAAAGTTATGTCAAATATATAAAATTGCCCTTTAATTTTGTGGTCTTAAACATGCCACGTGGAAAGTTGAAAGTAAAATGTTACCAAAAAAGGAAAAGGGCCATTCTTTTTGAAACAGACTAAAAAGGAAAGGAGGTCATTCTTTTTGAAACGGAGGGAGTATTAAAATACCGAAAAGAACACAAATCAACTATGTTTATTTATGAACTTAAAAAAAACCAACAAATTGATTTGAGTTTTATTTTTTTATTCCTTCCGTTCATTTTCGTCATTTTTATTTGTCAATACCAGGAAAAGACGATAATTTTTTTTTCCATTTTTACCTTCAATATTAAATTTTTATTTTTTAAATTATTTTCTAATACCTCATTTTAGGGGTGTTCACGAGTTGGTTTGGGTCGGTTATTAGTCAAAACCAAAACCAAACCAACTTAATCGGTTTTAAAATTATCAAAACCAAATCAAACCAAATATAATATACATTTATCGGTTTGGTTGTTTTCGGTTTTGGTTTGGTTTGATTCGATTATTTGGTTATTAACCATACATAAAAATAAAAGAAATAATTCATTCAAAACGTGAAAAAATTGACAACAATCCATTCAAACGAAAAAAATAGTTAGAATGACTGGCATTACAAAACTTTCGATCATTGAATAAAACTTGAAAATTCACTATTTTGGCATAGAAGGAAGAGACAATGACATTTTCAGTCCCACAAAGAATTTTCATACACATTATATAATGAAACCAATAAGAAAAATGTTCTCACCTTGGACATTTTTTCTTTCACAAGTAAATTATAAATAAATTTTGATGAAACATATATAAAATCTTTAAAATTGTTTATGAATATAATATATTATGTATGTATAATAATAAAATTTATGTATATAACTTGTTGGTTCGGTTATTTCTTCGATTTTTTTCTAACAAAACCATAACCAAACCAAATACTATCGGTTCTTAACAATCTAAAACCAAACCAAACCAAAACCCAAATTAAATCGGTTTGATTTGGTTTTTCGATTTGGATCGGTTTTTATCCAAACCATGAACACCCCTACCTCATTTAATAGAAGATAATTTGATAAAGTACTTATACCATTAATAGATGTGTCAAGTCTAACGGTGAAAAGTAACTTCTAATACATCATTTAATAGGAGAAAAGATAATATATTTTTTTTCATGTTTTACCTTCAATATTAAATATTCATTTTTCAAATTATCTTTTAATACATCATTTAATAGGAGATAATTTGATAAAATACTTATATTATTACTTCTTCTATTTCAATTTCTGTGACATTTTTCATTTTTCGAAAGTCAAATAGTTTAAATTTGACTGGTAATTTACTCATGAAATCTTCAAATCTTTTGAAATAAAATTTATATATTTATAAACTGCGAATAAAGTACTGTACGTTACAATAATTGACAATTCAAATATTTAAAAAATATATGAAAAATTTACAATCAAAGATAAATTTATTTTAATCTTAAAATTATTTGAGAAGTATCATATAAATTAAAACGAGAGAGTAATTATTTTCTTAAGGAAAAAAGGACAAATATACTCCCGAACTATCGTAAATGGTATACAGATACCCTCTGTCATATTTTTGGGACATTAGTGCCCCCGACCGTCCAAAAACTAGAGCATATATATCATTTACAGTAACAGACATACACATGTTATAAGCTTATCTACCGACTCGACATATATTAAATATCGGATCAATGAATATGATTGTGCCACGTGTCCATATTTAGTTTTTCGTTAGAGTGAATGACATATATGCTCTAATTTTTGAACAGTCAGGGACACCAATATCTCAAAAGTATGACGGATGTTATCTACATATTATTTACGATAATTCAAAATATATTTATCTTTTTTACCTTTTCTTAATAGATATGTCAAGTCAAACTATGACAAGTAAAATGAAAACCACTCAACTAACTACATCACTCGTCTACTCTCCTCTTCCGGCCAATCTTCACTGGCGGTATTAAATTCCCGGCGTCGAACGGGAAATTAAGGATGGCTTTTCTTCCCCTCAACTTAAAAGCTGCACAATCGTAAGCTCTGGCAGCATCCACGTCGGTCTCGTAAGTTCCGAGACAAACCCGTGAGCCTTTTCGGGTCGGATCTCTTATCTCCGCAGCATATTTTCCCCATGGTTGCCTCCTAACCCCTCTATATTGCTTCTTCTTTTCTTCATCCGCCGTCGAAGCTCCATAACCCGACCCGGTAACGTTTCGATCTGGGTTAGATTCGACAGAGCTGGTTGTTGGGCTTAGAATGAAATTATTGGGTTTGTGATGAAAGGTAAATGGAAAGATTACAGAAATCTCACATTTTAGTTTACTTATTACCATTATCCCCTATAAGTTTTACAAATCTCCAAAATTCCTCATTTTCGCGCATCAGATTAGTGTATCTTGCGCATCAGATTAATGTATCAACGCTTATATTATTGTATCTCGCGCATCAGATTAGTGTATCGTGTATAAAATGTACATCAAATTAGTGTATCATGTATAAAATGTAATGTATCTTACTTAACGATTAATGTATCTCGCGCATCAGATTAATGTATCAGCACTTATATTATTATATCCGTCTGAGGAATTTTTGTAATTATAAACTTTTAAGGGATAAATTGTAATGTTGCCTTAAAAGTATGTGATTTCTGTAATTTGCCCAGGTAAAAAGGGGTAATAGGTCGTAGTGAATAAAGGAGTCTCCGAGGAGGTGTTCTCTTATGATTTGTAACGTTAATTTCTCTTCTTCTTTGCTTGTCATACTTTTTCTATTTTATTTGTTTGGTTGAGTACAACAGTTGAACTAAGAGAGTATAGATGAGTGTGTTCAAGATGGAAAAGGAAATGACTTGTGAGGCTAGCTTCCTATATATATATATACTTCCTCCGCGATTTACTTATTAAATTTTGACTTGACACATTTATTAAGTATATAATAATTGATATACCGAGCTTTATCATTGATAAACACTACAAGAAAAATGTGAATTACATGAGAATTTTTTGGGGATTAGTATGAAAATCCTATTTTTCCTGTAAATTTTCATACTAATCGCTAGGAAAATACCCATGTAATTCACCCTTTTCTTGTAGTGAAAGTCTTAAACATATTTACTCATTATATTTTTTGAAGACAGTAACTCGATGTTAATAAGTTGAGGATTTAATAAGAAAAAAATTTATTCTTTTTAAATTTGTAAAAAATGACCAAGTAAAAATAGAAATTAAATTACCCTTCGGGGTGGCCCAGTGGTTTAGGCTTGGGACTTTCATGTTGGAGGTCTCAAGTTCGAAACCCCTTGCTAGCGAAAGCAAGGGGTTTGTCTTCTGGGTTGAGCTCGTCGCACCGGGCTTGCCTAGTGCGGATTACCTCTCCTATGTGATTTGCGAGCTATTGCATAGGAGCGAGGATTTTACCCTATGATCACCCAAAGGATAGCGACTGCGGGTTTCCCTTGTCATAAAAAAAAATAGAAATTAAACCCAAACGATGGGAGTATATACAAACATGACTAGATCGCTATCATGAATTACATTAATTCTCAGTGGTCACTAAACTTGAATATTGCATTCATATCTTTCTGACTAGTCATAATTCCTTTTTGAAGTTCTAATAAGTTCCTAACTGTTTAATTTATTCACCTTTCGATAATTCAAAATATTAGACTGATGCAAGAAAAGTAATTCTCCATTCATATACCATAGTATGAAAAGAATCCAATTGTCATATAATAACTATATATTTCCTTTGTCTCAATTTATGTAGCACTTCGGATTTCAAGATTCAAACAAGTTAATCTCTGACTATAAATTTCTCATATATCTTTTAAATATTTTGAATTGTCAATTATTGTGACTTATAGTACTTTGTCATCACTACATCTTTAGTAAAGATTGATGTCTATTACTTACAAAATATTTATTTTCATCAATACTTATTTGGTTCAGTTTTCTTTTTATTATTATTTCAAGAATAGTTAGATTTGTTTAGGCTAAGTGCTCAATGATAAAGAGATGAACCAATTACAATTGGTCAGTTTCTTGATAACGTGCGTAACTCTTTGAAATTTTGTGCATTTTGCATACCTAAATTATATCTTGAATATATTGGTTACTCTTATACGGATTACTTAGAATTCCACAACTTTGAAATGTAGCTTTAAAGCAATCATAGTAGTAGAAAATGTAAGTTGATGAGATCATATCAATGGCTTCATATTACGAACGAAAAATGGTCATATTTGCTCTTATACTCTTAAAAAATGGTTATATTTACCCTCGTCATACTTTTTTGATATATTTGTCCTTACCATCCAACTATGAGTTCATATTTGCCCGTGGAGAGTTAACTCTCATCTTCCCATCCTATTATCTATGTGGCACTCACGTGTATTTATTTTTAATTCAATTAAAATTTCCTTTCAAAATAATTTTTTCTTCTCCCCGCTTCTACTTTTCTAACAAGTAGCGTTATTAAGCAAAGTTCTTTTGCCAGTTTCAGCACCAGGATGAATATCAATAGCAAAAATGTCAGAACTTTGTCTCCCTTTTAACCACAATTTATATGTAATTAATTCTATGAGTTTGACAAACTAAAAAACCTTGAATTCAAGAAACAGTGCACATGACTAACACAAGCTGTATTCCCTTCCTTGACAGCTCTCAAATTAAATAATTATATCTTGTTTTTCTGTGAAAATCTTGACAAATAAATTGTACAAAGTAGTACCAGAAAGATTAGACAGTGTTAGCCATTCAGATGTTAATTAATCATTATTCCACCACACTCTTTTTTCTCTTGCCTTTTGTCACCCATTTCTTTTTTTTAGCCTTTATCTATGGGTAAAAGAAATCAATCTTTAATCTATTTATTTATGTTTCATGTTGAAAGTCTTAATTTTTTGGTCAAGGATTTTGGCTTGTGGGTCTGTTTATTTGGAATCACCGTGGAAGAGGAGAATGCACAGACTATTGCAACAGTTCAAGATGCTGCTAACTTGATTGAGGATCTTTAAGAGAAAGTTGAGATGTAGAAAAAAATGTTTTATGTTTAAATTCAATCTGATCTTTTTTGCTTTGCGGAGAATTCTGGATTTTGGGTGTGTTTATCTTTGATCTTTTAAAGATCAGATGATCTCTGGTTTAATCCGTGACTATTCTGATTATTTGAAATTATTGTTTAAATGTAATAATTGAAATAAAAATAGATTTACATGAGTGCCACATAGATAATAAGGGTGGGAAGATGAGAGTTAACTCTCCAAGCTCAAATATGAATCCATAGTTGGATGGTAAGGGCAAATATATCAAAAAAGTATGACGAGGGGTAAATATAACCATTTTTTAAGAGTACAAGGGCAAATATGACCCTTTTCCGTATTACAAATGTACAGAGTTTGTGATTCTTGCACTGTTGTTGACTTGTTGGAGTATACTTAAGAGTTAAAGAAAGAAATATTTGGTAAAAATTTCTATGGATACAATTAATTTGACAATGATATTACCATCATATTTTGAAGTATGACTGATCGAAGTGATGGTACGTAAGTTTTGTCAACACATGTAAGTTGTATATTCACTAGAAGTCACTATGGCTCAATCAACTGAAATTCTTGAGAATAACATTCTTTTTTTTTTGGAATCTATCCACGAGCCCTTCATCTAGTAGCTACTTAATTGTAGGCTATAATGTGATCTCGAGAATCAATAGTACCATCATATTTTTTAGGTTTCACATCCTGAATTTCATGGGAATCAGAATGGTGGGTGCGTATTAATCCGGATATATAGGCTATGGAATTTTATTAATCCGATCACATTTAACTGTAAAGTTGTTTATTATATTATATGTATGAAGACTTCAGTTGGAGGTGTTTTAACTTCAAGCAGCCAAGCAAGTTTTTTGGATTGTACTAGATATCGCCCCGTTGAATCACCACTCCAACCCTCGGGTTGCCTAAGTTACCTTGGATGTCTGCTACGTCAGAAAAACCTACTAGTGGAAGGTTTGGCGTTTCTCTGACCGTGGTTGTCCTTGATTGTGACAGCGACCCAATGTTAGCATTGGCAGCCAAAGAGGAAATACATTGTGTTGACAAGCCAAGCCACAAGTTCCTTTATTGTGTACCTTCAAGTGGGAAATTCAATATTGTGCCTTGCTAGCGAAACTTAATTTGTTTATCAGCCATATTTTTGCTTGCAAACACAAAATTAATTAAGGATTAAATAACGTGGATCATTAATCCAATTATTTATAAATCTTCACTAGATAACAACACATGGGTAATAAATTTATACACGCATACATACTTCTTGCTGAATCTTCACTAGGTATATATATACTTCCCACTACATACAGATGAATAAATCAATCCAACAGAGTTTTTACCTTAAAAATACAGAGCGTAGACACACCCATGATCCTATTAAAGCCACCAAATCACCTCAGACATTTTAGAGTCAGGTGCCATATATTTATCCTTCATCTACCCAATACTGACATTTCAAATTAAATTACTATTGTGGAGTAGTTCAATTCCGATCATCAGAAGGTGGGAACCATATGTGGAGACAGTGGCGGCACCTCAAAAATGCCTTTTCCATCTCCACCCTCCCAAATCGTCGACCAATTCGACGGTGTTAATGGTGACGCAGTAACAACGTCTCTTTCCTCTTCTATTTTCACTTCCTTCTTCATTACTAATTCCTCTGTTTCTCCTCTCACCCTTTTATTATTGCCTGATGAGTTCACAGGCTGTGGAATCTCAACATCATCATTATTTTGGGGTTGCTTAAAGTTAGCAACTTCAAGTGGGAAATTCAATATTGCTTTGCTGCCTCTAAGCTTAAACGCTGCCCTGTCGTATGCCTTGGCCGCATCCACAGCAGTATCGAATGTTCCTAACCAAACCCGAGTCCCCTTTCGATTCGGGTCACGAATCTCTGCAGCAAACTTCCCCCATGGCCTCTGCCTAACTCCCCTGTAATGCTTCTTCTCGCTCTCAACTTTTACTTTCTGTACAACAACAGCCTTCGCGGGTATTGCTACGTTCAGAGATGGTTTGCGTTCTTTGAAGTTACTCTGCTTCGAGCTGCTAACATGTGGTTTTGCCTCAAATTCGAAAAAACCATCAAACTCTGTTTTTGAGGTTTGATTAGTTTCAAAAGAGAAACAAGTGTTAGAGCAGTAATATTCCATGACAGCAACATCATCATCAAGAAGATGCTCCCTTATAGAATCAAGTGTGCCTTGTGGAGAACCCATATTTCTTCTTCTAATCAAACAAAGAAAATAATTTCTGTTGGAGAAAGTAATTAATGTCAACTATTTATGTTCAAATTCAAAGTTGAAGAGAAAATTGAGTGGAAAAGAGAGTGTGTGGAGGATGGGTTATAAAGAGAAGAATTGAAGAGATGAGGTTTCATACGAGCCTTCTCAGGTGGAGAAACGAAGCATCCTGCGCTTTAATACAAAATCCCAAGTCCCTCTCATAGTTTATTGCTTCACTAAACAATAAAATAAGGGGTCGTTTGTCGCGACCCAAGAAGCATAAGAATAGTATTGAAGAGTTATATTAGTAATGTTGGTGTTAATTATGTTAAATTACATTTTATATGTTGTTTGATTTGATATGTTAAGAATAATATGTATATAATTTTTATTAAAAAATTACCTATTTCGTTTCACTTTGTTTGTCTTATTTTTTTTAAATCTATTTTAAAAAAAAATATTATTTATTTGGGAATTTTTTAATTTTAACTTTTTAAATGACATTAAAATATAAGATAGAAGAATATTTTACACATCTTTAGTTAAACATTGCAATATTCAATTTTATTTTTTTCTTAAATGAATCATACCAAAATTAGACAAACAAAATATTTTTTTAAAAAAAAAAGAGTAGAGGGGGTTATTTATTTACAAAATATCTTCCACAAATACAACGAAAAGAATGTAAAAAAAGATTTGAGGAAAAATTATGTGTATTTAAACTTTTGCATTGCAAACATCATAATTATCATTAATTAATTATATATACCATAATATCAATAGAGTGAGTATTAATAATATATAAAATTAATTTAATGCATGCATTGTTTTTCTAATGCATCCTATCAAACAAACCTTAGGAATTGATTGATAATATAAATGTAAATTTCAATGAAAGAAAGTATAAATATAATTTCAAATTTAAACTTGAACACCTTACCATATGTCATCTAACTTGGTATTGTAAGATCAGATAAATTAATCGAAGAATTTTAGTTTCAAGATTATAGTTCTGAGATAATTTAATAAGTGAACCATTGAAATTTCAAATACAACTTGAAAATTTCATCATATTTTTTTTTAAAAAATTCCTTAAAATTTTTATTTTTATAAATATAATTCTTTATAAATTATATTTCATGTTTAAGTCATATTTTATGTTTTTTTATGAAAAGAACATTCAAGCGATCAAATAGCATTAGCAAAATTATAACTAAATACAACTCAATCTTTAATTTCTACTTCAAAAAAATTCGTATGTAATAACTTGTATATATGATCTAATTTATGACATTATTTTGAGATACTATTCCTCTAAATAGAGTTGCTTGTATTTTTCAGGTAAACCAATCAAGCTAGATAATTTCACTACTTTTTAAGAAATTAAAGGATACAAATCATATTTAAGAAAAGTATATTAAAATTTTAAATATTTTTACAGAAAGTGTGGATAAGCACAATTTCAAGTTCAACTTCAAAAATATCAAATAAACTAACAAATATTTAATTTCCGTGGCAAATGCTCGTCTAATATAGTAAAATATACTTAAAGATTGCTGGTTGGAACAAAGTGCTGATATGTGCTATTTTGGTCCTTTTGTTAGCTCTCTTTTTCAATGGTGGATGAGTCCAACGTCTTCCAACAACGATTCAATTTCCAGCCAGCTTCTAATTTTCAACAAATATTTAATTATTATGCTTAGTTGTAATTACATTTTAATTGCATAAATATTTTTTATCCTGTTAGTTAATAATCATAAACTTTCTACAAACGTGCATACATAACTAATTGTCAAATAAGGATTTAAGTTATATTTATTACAGGTTATCAATCAGTGATATATTTATATATTTTTAAAAGTATTTTAATTGATTTATTTAGAAATATATATCTTAAATTATCATTGCACATAATTTTAACTCATTAAAATGAGGGATAGGAATTAGGAAGCCGCTAGCAACACATAAAACATAGCACGTGAATTGACCACAAAGGCAAAAGGGACCCAATCACTTGACTTTTTTGTTTACTTTTGAAACGTACTTTTCAATGGCATTGACGCTTGGTAATATTTAACAAAATAATAATGTAGGAGATAATACAAATAATAATATACGTAACGTCCACACCTTATTTGTACTTAGATGTGGCAAAACTAATCCATATATTTATAGTTTCGTTTAATTTATTCAAGTTTGAGTTTATTATTGATTTGTTTATTTATTAGCTTAGTTAAAATATTTTTAAAAAAAATATTATTTGATATATCATAATATAGTTATAATAAAAAAATAATGATAAGATACTCAAATGATAAAAGAACAAATAAAATAATTGAAACTTGGTAAGAGTCAATCAAATTAAATTATGATCTGTATTTTAATTTATTTCAATCCAAATAACTTTTAGACGAATTCATAACTTATTTATTAACTCAATTCATTCTGACTCACTCAAGCGGAGTCCCACCACCTATTTGTCACCTATACTTTCATACAACATCAACTCCAATAAGGCAATCAACTTGCAAAAGGTTGTTTCCTTTTACCAACTAGGGAATTATCCAGGTTGCTGCCTTTTGTCCTATTATTAGTAATTCTTTTGCGGCTAATTTTACATAATTTTTTCTTGTAATTTTAAATTGAGGATGTTTATCACCTATTATATTATGCTAAAGAATCAGGTTCTTGTAAGTCATCAAACAATAAGTAAAATTGCGGAAATATACACAATAAAAAAAATTTACCATGAAAAATACCTTACTTAAGGAAGTAAGAAATTAGACCTATTTTTGTAGGAATTGTATCAAATCTCCATTAAAACCTCAATAATTTTAGAATACAACTCTATAATCAAAGAAACTACTTAGTACTTTTCACTTACAATCAAATCAATTGAAACAATCCCTTTCAAGACTCTTCCCTGATCTAGAAAGTAGAAAGCAATACTTTAACCCTCAAACACCTATTACAATCATATCATAAT
>JAJOOH010003765.1:0-16838 GCA_029582605.1 Solanum gracilifrons | reverse complement strand
ACAAATGGTTCTCTAGCCTAACAACATAGATCACTAATGAGAACCAAAAAAGTCAACGAGGTCTGACTCTTTTTGGCCATCATGGACTTCTCCTGAGCGATAATGGACCCTAAATTTAGCCTTTCCCGATCAATAACGCACCCTAGAAATGCAGCCTTCGGATGTCGAACAATGGACTCCTTTTGGGAAGGCATCAAGGTGTTGTTGATGAAACCGAACCAATACCTAGCAGCCACATTCAGATATCTTTTCTCAATCGGGACCCCGCCTCTATCCGTTGGGTGTAACATCAAAAGTAATAGGGCCAACCACTTATTCAAGTCATCTAATGACTTGGTCTTGATCCGAGTTGTCAACGAGTTAAGTTTTCAGACCGTGCACACAAGAAAATCATTTATGTCAATCTCACTGCATTTACCTCTTTTTCTACATACCTCAAAAAATTCTAACGTTGCCGCCGATCCAGCTTTGTTTTTAACTTTTAAGACCAACTGTGCATAGCTCTCATAGAACTCTCTAACCCAAGTAGGCACGTACGGATTCTGGGGCTTCATGAATTGCTCAAATATATGGAACCAGAGTATCTCCCACACTGCTTGATATTTATCCACAACCCCATTTATGGACAACCTCTTCTCCTCCAGAATTGTCCGCATACCGGTGGCCTTCATCCAGTTTATAGAGCATAGGGGAGGTGTTCGGGCCGAAGGCACTTTGGGTGCCTTTTCTGCAACCTGTACTGGAGGTGGTAGAGGTATCGGGAGTACTGGAATATGTGCTGGATAATGAAGCACCTTGGAGAGCAGGTCAACACGTCTTCATTTCAATGTTTGGTCATCTGTTGGCACTGAATCATGAATTAGATTCCTAGACCCCAGATCATCCTCACTCTCAAAATTGGATATGGTTAGGTGGGTGGAATATATGCCCATCTTTTCAGAGGTAGAACTGCCTGAACTGGGCTTTCCGACGACAACTTGCTTGAGTGGGTCGACGTCCAGTAGATCGAGGTGGTGCAACCTTTGCAGCAATAACAACCCCTTTAGCCTTTTTCTAGGGTGGTAGGCACTCTCCTAGAACTTTCGGTCTAGCCATATCTATAAAAAATGAGCAAATTAAACGAATGTGATTGCAAAGGGTTAATGAAACAACAATTTTCAAAAGTTGCAAGAAAAATTACCAAACCACTCGGCAGACGTCGAGCTTATTCGGCGAGACACATGAATCTTTCCAAAACTTATAGAATACAATCAACAAGAATTCATTTCAACAAGGTGAGACAAACTACAATTCTACAACACACCAAATCCCATCGATAACGCAAAGGATCCTCGCTGAAAGTTACAAATCAATTCAACAAAAATAAGTTTCAGAAAGGCGATGCTAAAGCACTTTGGCGAGTCCCCGATTCAAATCAGTGACCAACGACTTATCGCCGAAAGTTACAGAGTTAAACTACCAATAATTCAAGTCAAGTAGGCGATAGAGGGGTCATTAAGCGATCGGCTCAGTCATTTGGCGAGCTCGACTCAGCTCACCGAATGACCTGGCATGTTAAATTTCCTGCCCCATTTCCAATTTTTCAACCATAAATTTATGACAATTCAATTCCAACCAAATTCTACGCAATTTACGCCTACCCACTATGCAATTTCAAGCCGGGGTACTTAGACTTCTCCCAATTGTTTCAAATTCAACCAAAACGACGATTTTGCCCTTAAGAACGATGTCACCCAATCCATCATTGAGGAAAATAAAGTAGTTCGGTTGAAATTGGGTTACTCTGACTTCACCCATAAAAAACCCAACATGTTACAACCAAAATTCAAGCTATTTTATCGCAAAACTCAACTAATTTAAGCTAATCAAATTCTCTAGCATGCTTGAATACAAATTCAATTTTAACGAGCATTTTTTTTTACAAACCATAAGCACACAATGAATCTAAGAACCACTCAAAAACATGCTCAACATAATTTACACAATTAAAGAAAATATGGAAAACCAACCTCAAATTAAGACACAAATTCAACAGAGCAAGGAGAGATGACTAGACAAAACTTAAGATTTCGACCACACGAGAACACCCACAAGATATAAACTAAAAAGAAGTAATTTAGAGGTTTATTGAGAGAGCACATGAGTCAAAAGTTCAAAATAATGAAAGGTTTTGAATTATAAAATTGTTGAAATGCCATGACCCTTCAGTTTGCTCCCAGTTCGGCGATTGTCACTAACTTCGCCGATCCACTCGGTGAGTCGCCGAGTGGACTTTATCCCGCCGTAGTTAACAGAATGTTAGCTATTCAGTTGGTCTAAAAGGTGATCAATGTTGGGCTTGCCAAACTACTCAGCGATTCACCGAGTGAGTTCTGAGCTCACCCATTTGCCTTTTTCTTCCAAACTTTAAATTTTCAACCTGGACCTCCAACAAACGTTATTCAAATGACAAAAAGTAAAACTTGGGTTGCCTCACAAGAAGTGCCTTATTTAATGTCGTGGCATGACGTGGTCGTGTGGGTATGCCTCAATTTTTGAGTTCACCAAAGTGTCACTTGGGAGACCCCTTTTCGATATTGGATTAAAATGAGCCGAGGTCTGACCCATCTGCATTTCCAATGCTTAATGGATACCGAGTGTGATGTGACTATTTGGTTAAGGGAAAAGACGTCATCTTTTATTTCCTTGAGCACCTTTTTGATCTTTCCTCCTTATTCAAGTTATGAGCAAGCATATCCTCGGTATGGAAGTTTTCAAGACAAACCCTTGGTTCTTTCATTTATTAACATTCATGGGGAGACACATAGCGATCTTTGTCGCCATCTCTATCCCTCCAATTTTCAACAGGGTCACGCAATTCACGATCTTAATCTCTCCAACTATCATCGTGATCTCTATTCCAACCTTAATTTCCGCCTAGCCTTAGATATCTCAGACAAGAACCCCCCGCTTGGTTTGCCAAGAACTGCACTTTTTCATTGTACATGGCCTCAAAGTGTGCATCATCATGATTTACACCACTATTATTACTGACCTCATTCACAACCTTGTAACCATTTACCATGACATGTATCATCAGTAGGTCCATTTAGGTCATCATCTTGGCCATGTTTTTATCTCGCTCTTGGTTCATTTTCAAAGGAGACACCTGATCTTCTCTTGTGTACCATGCACGATTAATTTTTGTAATCTCATCAAGGAGGGTCGATGCTATGTCAAATAGTTGTCTCATGATTCCACCCCGAATGAGTTGGTCTGCAACACCTTTGTTAACCGTGTCAAGACTCCAGTAGAAATATTGCAGTAACACATTGTCCGGCAACCCGTGAGTCGTACATTGGACCAATAGTTTTTGGTATCTAAACCATGTCTCATGGATAGGTTCACCATCAATTCACTTGAAGTTCTGAATATGAAACCTCAACTTAACCATCTTTGAAGGTGGGAAAAACCTTTCATAAAACACCTATGTGAGCTCCTCCCAAGAAGTGATCGAATCCTTTGATAGTTCGGTTAACCACTTTGTTGCTTCCCCTATTAGAGAAAAGGGAAACAAACAGATTCAGACTGACTCTTGAGTGATGTTCTTGAAGGAAAATTTCCCACACACATCCACGAAGTTTCGGATGTGGTCTTGAGGGTCCTCATGAGAAAGTCCTCCAAAGAGACCCTTTAGTTGCAATAGCTGCAACATTGTGTTGGTCACATGAAACACCGCATTGCCCACAGTTGGGGACAATTGAATAGCATCCACACTTCCCAACTGAACCTCGTGGACATCATGCAAATTCTTGATGTCATCATTGTTTCCAAGTTGATTGGCGTTACTCCCATTTACACTCATTACTTCAACTATTTTAGAGCAGCCAACAAGAACACAAATAAGATAATTAAACTACAATAAAATTAGTTCACGAATAAACTTCAATAAAAGAATTCTAAACATCACTCCGCGTGTAATAACTCAGAACCTAGTAGCCTAATAAAGGGTCCAAGGGTGGGGTTGTAAACCTAAGACTTAGCCTTGCCACCTTTCATGAAAGTCCCCACAAGTCGTGAAGGGCATCACGAGTCATGGTGGTGCCCGTAGACCTTAGGAAGTAGCTAACCAAGAGAGGCTCACCTAACACGATCATAATGACGCCTCGTGGTGGAGACCACGGGTTGTAGAGACACTCGTGGAGGTGAGGCAGTAAGTCCTCCAAGGTTGCCCAAAATAGAGACCCTCCCACAAGCAACTAAATGGGTCGTGAAGGCCACCACAGGCCATGGGAGTAGGCTTGGTCAAGAGATAGATTTTTAGGCGCTTAGGGGTTGTTGCCATGCCACTAATCCAAGACCACGGTAGGCACAACGACTCATGGTAGGCACCACGGCTCATGGAGCCTCACATGGTAAGGAGTCAGTTCACTGCTAGTTGCGGGTTAAATGGGCCTTTTCCAGTTTCAATTAGATTAAAGGTAGGTCATTTTACCCAAGGTTAGCACTCCTATATAAATAATTTTAAACCTTAAACTCACCCTTTCAAGTCATTATTCCCAAAACCCAAAAGAAATCCCAAGATCTTCTCTGAAATATTTCTCTCTCTAGAACTTGAGGAAGAAACAAAAGTTGGAGCTACGATCAAGTTCAAGTCTGCATTCCTCAAGAAATTGTGGGCTTTATTATTAAGGTATGATAGATTTTCATGCATGGAGTCCCATGATTTCCCAATTGATAAGCAGAAATTCCCAATTTGAGTTAGGGTTTCTTCTAATATTGTGGGTTTCGATGAATGTTGATCTAAAGAGTGGATACTGATTGTTTATGCTTGAATTGAGTAGATTCAATGATTTTAGAATTAATTTCCATGTACCCATGCGTAACCCATGATTCTAAGATAAATTTGATGTTGGGTTTTACTCCTTAAATGGGGAAATTGAGGATTTAGATGTATTCATATAGGATTGATATGGTACATTATAGATTGCTTGAGATTAAAGCATATAGACACAAATTGCTTGTTAATGAAGTATATAGATATGAGTATCTTGAGATTTAAGCGCATGTGATGAATTTATGATTTATAGGGCTTTGAGATTAGAATTGTCTTGAGTTTGAGGCATGTATGATGAATTATGATTAGTAGGCCTTTGAAAGTAAAACTTATACGATAATTGTTGATTATTGGATAGAATTATTGTGGAAGGGATTTACCCACATGATTTACCTTATGAAGGTTTGAATGCATAAATATGAAAGGTTTCCTCACATAGATAGATTCTAGGTTGAAAGACTTTCTCACCTAAAATTAATCAAAGAATTTATGAGTTATGTTAATAGGACCTTGCTTGTATTGGTAACCTAGTTGAACCCTTCCATGATAACTTAGGTTGGTAGAATCCATGATAGATTGACTTGGTAATATAAGAACATTTCATGAATAGCTTGACTTGGTAAGACATGACCATTTCATGGATAACTTGGATTAGCCATGGTATCTTGGATTGGTAAATAGTAACCTCTTCATGGATAGCTTGGATTAGACATGGTAGCTTGATCTGGTAAGGCCATACCACTTCATGGATAGCTTGGATTAGCCATGGTAGCTTGGATTGAGAAATAGTACCCTTCCATGGTAGCTTGGACTAGCATGATAAGGTGCTTTCCATGGTAGCTTGGACTAGCATGATAAGGTGTTTTCCATGGTAGCTTGGACTAGCATGATGAGGTGTTTTTCCATGGTAGCTTGGATTGGTAAGTGGTACCTTCCATGGTAGCTTGAGTTGGTAATATGAGACCTCCTCATTAATCGCTTGGATTAGTAAGTAGTACTCTTCCATGGATAACAAGAACAAGTAAGAATGGAGTTCTCTCTATAAAGTTTAGCAATGTTATGATGAAACAAGGTTACCTCAAGGAAGTATCGTAAGTAAGTTTTAAGATGAGATTCACATGTTATGATAGGTGATGAGCTTGGATGATGGCCTAATCTTGCCTACTATGATAAGTAAGACTAGTGGAAGATTTCCCATGTTTTGGCTAAGTATGCTTTGAGGTTACTTCAAGGAGTATCCCTCTTATATTAATATGTTCTATTATGTGCATTGATTATGCTTATGACTTATATTGTCTAACTCGTATGCTTATGTTGATGTTTATACAAGCTATCCTATTTAGTACATGTTTTTACTAACGCATACTCTTGCTTACATTTCTTATCCAAATGTAGGGTCCGGCGATAACGATTCTCACCCCAATGGCTAGGATCATAGTAGAGAAAGATTTGAAGATTGGTGAGTCCTCATAGCATTCAAGGATTCAACCACCCTTTCCTTATGTTTTTTCATTTTATGTTTTGAACACTATTGTATGGGCTGTGTCCCAAAGATATTCATGTTTTAGATGGTTTGAGACAAGGTGTATTAGACTTATGCTTAATTTTATAAAGACTTTGATATTGTTGAAAATATTTTAAATTTTCGCTCATTTCTATTATCTTATGTTATGGAATCTAAGTGGCTTGTATGAGGCCTCTCGGGGTCTTGTACGCCATGTTACATCTAGGGGGTACCCTTGGGTCGTGACAAACTTGGTATCAGAGCACAAGGTTTAGAATGGTACTAGGATGTCTCAAAACCACGACAAGTAGAGTCTTGTTCATAATATGAAGCGCGCCACATTTATGAATGAGAGGCTATTATATGCTTAGGAAACTTCACTTCTTTCTTCACTCTAAGTTGTGAGATATATTATAACTCTATAAGGTCTTTCTCCTAATCCTTATTCGATGGTCTTCAGGATATTACTACTACAAGGACTCATGATAGAAGGAATGAGGAAGATAATGTGGATCAAGAAGCTCCTCCTCAAGTTCCTCAAGCTCCGGTCGACCCTTTGGCCAAAAATGTAACTAATGCGGAGTTGAGGTCTACTTTTCAAGTGTTTGCTCAACCCGTGAAGGCTCAATCCAATAGGCAGGTTGTGGTCCCTGTGAACCCAAATGTAGGTACGACAACATCTAGAGTAGAGGACTTCACAAGGATGAATCCTCCGGAGTTTTATAGTTCAAAGGTTGAGGAAGATCCTCAAGAGTTTATTGATGAGGTCTATAAGGTGCTATTCAGCATGGAAGTGACTCCAGTGGAAAATGAGGAATTGGTCGCTTAACAATTTAAAGGGGTTGCTCAGATTTGGTTCAACCAATGGAAAGAAGCAAAATTGGTAGAAGCGGGTCCCATGGAGTGGGAAAGGTTTAAATATGCTTTTCTTGATAGGTTCTTCCCTCTTGAGATGAGAGAGGCTAAGCTGCTTGAGTTTATTAACCTTCGTCAAGGAAATATGAGTGTTAAGGAATATGTTTTGTGGTTCACTGAGTTGTCAAAATATGCTTCATCTATAGTGGTCGACTCTAGGTCGAGAATGAGTAAGTTCTTTTTGGGAGTGTTCGATTTAGTGGTGAAAGAATGTCGTACGGCTACGCTTGTGCATGACATGGACATTTCTCATCTTATGGTGTATTCCCAACAGATTAAAGAGGAGAAACTTTAGGGGAGATATATGGAGAAAAAGAGGTCTAGAACTGATGATGGTAATTTCTCTCATGCAAGGTCTAATGAACATGGTCGTCCTGGGTATCGACAAAGGTTTTCCGAGCAAGGTTTCTCCAATGCTCCTAGGTCTAACGAAGATAGGGTGACTAACCATAAACCTTAAGGAAATAGTAGTGGATCTCTATTGCCTACTTGTGCTAGGTGTGGAAAGAGGCACGAGGGTAGGTATCTAGCCGGCAGAGAGGGTTGCTTCAGTTGTGGTGAAAGTGGTCATAAAATAAGGGATTGTCCAATGATTAAGGCTAAGGGAAGAGAGGGCAATCAAGCTCCTCCTAGTGGTTCAGGTGCAAATGCTCCAAAGCAAAATAGGTTCTATGCACTTCAGACTCGAGGTGAGCAAGAGGGTTCTCCCAATATGGTTACCAATATGTTGAAAGTTTTCCAACTTGATGTTATGCTTTACTAGATTCCGGTGCTACTTAGTCTTTTGTGACGCCAATTATGGCTAGGTGAATTGATGTGTTGTTAGAACCTTTTTTCTATCTCTACCCCTTTTGGTGATTCTGTTGTGGCTAGGAAGATCTATAGAGGATGTCTCGTTCTTTATCCCATAGAGTTACTCTAGTTGATTAGTAGAACTTGGTATGTTAGACTTTGACATTATCCTTGGTATGGATTGGTTGCACTCTTGTTATGCTTTTATTGATTGTAGAACCCGTGTAGTCAGATTTTAGTTCCCAAATGAGCCTATCCTAGAATGGAAGGGGGGAAAATTCTATGCCAAGAGTTCAGTTTGTTTCTTTTATGAAATCTAGAAAGATCATTTCTAAGGGTTGCATTTACCACCTAGTTAGGGTGAGGGAAATAGATTTCAGTATTGACCAGCTCCAAGAAGCTAGTTACTTTTCTAAGATTGACCTTAGGTCGGGTTGTCACCAGTTGAGGGTGAAGGATGATATTAATCCGAAATAGGATTTTAGAACCTAATATTGTAATTATGAGTTTTGGTGATGTCGTTTGGTTTGACTAATGCTCTGGCGGCATGTATGGATTTGATGAATAGGGTGTTTAGATAATACCTTGATGTGTTCAAAATAAAAGACTCTACCAAGGGTAGTGTTATAGTTCACCATGGTTTAGAATCATCTTTTGTGACGGATGTGAAAGCTAAGTAATGCCTTGATCCGACCTTAGTTAACTTGTGAGAAGCAATACTTAGAAAGTCCATTGAGGCTTTCTCCCAAGGGGGAGATGGTGTGCTTAGATATCAAGGTTGTTGTGTGTTCCTAACGTTCATGATTTGGGTTTAGTTGAAAATCTCTCCCATGAAGGGTATAATGAGGTTTAGTAAGAAAGGGAAGCTTAGTCCCCGTTTTGTAGGTCCATGTAAGATCTTGAGACGTGTTGGTAAGATTGTTTATGAACTTGATTTGCCTAATGAGTTGGAATTAGTGCATCCGGTTTTCCATGTCTCTATGTTAAAGAAATGTGTTGGAGATCCAACATCTTTATTTCCCTTAAAAGGGTTGGAAGTTGATGAAAATCTCTCTTACGAAGAAGTTCCGGTTGAGATTTTTGACCGGCAAGTCAAGAAGTTGAGAAACAGAGAAGTAGCTTCCGTGAAACTGTTATGGAGAAATCATTTAGTTGAGGGTGCTACTTGGGAGGCCGAGGCCGATATGAAGTCCTGATATTCTCATATTTTTCCTTCTACTCCTCCCTTAGCTTGAGGTAAAGAGTTCCTCATGGTTTGCTTTTGTTGTGATGTCATGTGTGTTTTAGATATTCCCATGATTTCCTTATGTTATGCATGTTCATGAAAAACTTGTGTTTTGAAATAAAAATGAGTTTATATGATTGATTTTTCTCATGTTGTAGTGCGTGAGTATGAGTTGCCTATAGACTTCATGAGGTGAATTGATGAAGATGCCTTAGCTTGGAGATGATAATTCCTCCTTGGATATATGCTTTTGAGTATAGATTGCATATAGGCTCCATGAGATTGTGTTGAGCATGCTTTAAGCTTGGAGATGGTAGTTTCTCCTTGAATATGAGAAATGTTGAAATATCATGCATAATGGGTTGCTAGATGTAGTTCCTACCTTCCATATTATGCATTGAGTATGTTTAGCTTGGAGTTGATATTTCCTCCTTGGATGTGTGCATTTAGATGAGTTGCATGCATGATGAGCTGCTAGTCTTGAGTCGTTTCCTTTAATAGGTGTCGAGAATTCCATTCGAGAACGAATGTTCCCAAGGGGGAGATAATGTAACACCTTGGAACCTAGTAGACTAAACAAGAGTCCAAGGGTGGGGTTGTAAACCTAGGACTTGGAACCCTCCATGAAAGTCCCCACAAGTCATGAAGGGCACCACGAGTCGTAATGGTGCCCGTAGACCTTAGGAAGTAGATAACCAAGGGAGTCTCACCTCCCACGAGCACCATGACGCCTCGTGGTGGGAACCAAAGGTCGTGGTGACACCCGTGAAGTGAGGTAGTAAGTCCTCCAAGGCTTCCCAAAATAGAGACCCTCCCACGAGCCAATATTTCCAAGCCTAGAACCCCTATATAAGTGATTTTAACCCTTAAACTCACCCATTCAAGTTATTATTTCCAAAACCCAAAAGAAATCCCAAGTTTTTCTCTCAAATATTTCTCTCTCTAGAACTTGAAGAAGAAGAAAGAGTTGGAGCTAGGATCAAGGTCAATTATCCATTCCTCAAGCAATAGTGGGCTTTGTTATAAAGGTATGATAGCTTTTCATCCATGGAGCCCCAAGATTTCCCCAATTGAAAAGTAGAAATTCCCCAATTTGAGTTAGGGTTTCTTCTAGTGTTGTAGGTTTTGATGAATATTGATTCAAATGAATGGATTATGATTGTTTATGCTTTAATTGAGTAGATTCAATGATTTTAGAATGAATTTCCATGTACCCATGCCTAACCCATGATTCTAAGATGAATTTGATATATGTGTGTTTAACTCCATGAAAAGGGAAATTAAGGATTTAGATGTATTCATATAGGATTGATATGGTACATTATAGATTGCTTGAGATTGAAGCATATAAACATGAATTGCTTGAGATTGAAGCATATAGACACGAATTGCTTGAGAGTGCAGCATATAGACATGAGTTGCTTGAGATTTAAGCACATATGATGAATTTATGATTTATAGGGCTTTGAGATTAGACTTGTCTTGAGGTTGAGGCATGTATGATGAATTATGATTAGTAGGCCTTTGAGAGTAAATCTTATATGATAATTGTTGATTATTATATAGAATTGTTGTGGAAGGGATTTACCCACATGATTTACCTTATGAAGGTATGAATGCATGAATGTGAAAGGTTTCCTCACATAGAATGATTCTAGGTTGAATGCCTTGCTCACCTAAAATTAATCAAAGAATTTATGAGTTATGTTAATAGGACCTAGCTTGGATTGGTTACATAGTTGAATCCTTCCATGGTAGCTTGGGTTGGTAGAATCCATGATAGCTTGAGTTGGTAATATAAGACCATTTCACGGATAGCTTGACTCGGTAAGACAAGACCATTTCATGGATAGCTTGGATTAGCCATGGTAGCTTGGATTGGTAAATAGTAACCTCTTCATGGATAGCTTGGATTAGACATGGTAGCTTGGTCTGGTAAGGCCATACCACTTCATGGATAGCTTGGATTAGCCATGGTAGCTTGGATTGAGAAATAGTACCCTTCCATGGTAGCTTGAACTAGCATGATAAGGTGCTTTCCATGGTAGCTTGGACTAGAATGATGAGGTGCTTTTCCATGATAGCTTGGATTGGTACGTGGTACCTTCCATGGTAGCTTATGTTGGTAATATGAGACCTTCTCATTAATAGCTTGGATTAGTAAGTAGTACTCTTCCATGGATAATAAAACCAACTAAAAATGGACTACTCTCCATAATGTTTAGCATAGTTATGATGAAACAAAGATACTTCAAGGAAGTATCATAAGTATGTTTTAAGATAAGATTCACATGTTATGATAGGTGATGAGCTTGGATGATGGCCTAAGGTTGCCTACTATGATGATTAAGACTAGTGGGGGATTTCCCATGTTTTGTCTAAGTATGCCTTGAGGTTACTTCAAGGAGTATCCCTTTTATGTTGATATGTTCTATTGTGTGCAATGATTATGCTTATGACTTATATTGTCTAACGTTTATTCTTATGTTGATGTTTATGCAACCTATCATATTTAGTACATGTTTGTACTAACACATACTCTTGCCTACATTTCTTATCCAAATGTAGGGTCCGACGATATCAACTCTCACCCCCGTGTCTAGGACATAGTTAAGCAAGATTTGAAGATTGGTGAGTCCTCATAGCATTCGAGGATTCAACCACCCTTTCCTTATGTTCTTTCATTTTATGTTTTGAACATTATTGTATGGGCTATGTCCCAAAGATAGTCATGTTTTAGATAGTGTGAGCAAAGTGTATTAGACTTCTGCTTCGTTTTATAAAAACTTTGATGTTGTTGAAAATGTTTTATATTTCCACTCATTTCTATTATCTTATGCTATGAAAGCTAAGTTTCTCGTATGAGGCCTTTCGGGGTCTTGTACACCATGTTACATCTAGGGGGTACCTCTGGGTCGTGACACCCCGGCAATAGCGCCATTTTTTATTACGCTCAACTACACTTTATCCAATTGTAAGTGTAGGCGGTCACTAGCAAATATAAACCCAACTAAGAGTTGGGGTCGATTCCACAGAGAGTGATACGGTAAAGAATTCAATTAAAAAGTAAAAATGTGTCCTAATAATTTGTAGAAGTAAAAGTTTCACAGCTTTAAAACAAATCACAAAGTTTCAACGATTAATATCAAATGAAAGGGGGGGGGGGGGGGTTGGCAACCAATTTAAGACAAATATTACTTAACACGGGAAGTAAACAATTAGAGATTGAACCTTGGGAATGTGTGCACTCAAATGCTAATTATGTGTAATGGGTAGTTACGAGTTGCTTAAAATTGTTCAATTTCAATGGGTAGGCTAGGTTTTGAGTACAATAGTCATTTCTTAATCAACTATTGTGCTTCAAGTGAGTTCTTTCGAACCTCAACAAGCATAACACATCCAGACAACCCAGTTCCTTAATTAACCCACTCTTTCAAGCTGGGTTTGTAAAGACGCAATAAAACCCACTTTCTCAAGCTAGATTTTTAACATGCAATTAAAACAACTATCAAGCAATAATTCTACTCTATTATCTATTTCTCAAGAAAGCATAGAGAACTAAGCTAGTATTGCATTTGCAACTATAATTCCTCAAATAAAAAATGAACAATTACTTGAACCCACTACAAAAAAAATATTAAAATCAGCAACTAACAACACCCATTAGTTAATTAACGCATTCGACTACATAATCACAACCCTAATGTAAGGGATTTTTAGCTAAGCATATTAAAAAGCAAGAAATCATTACCAACAACGTTTTCCATCTAATTTCCTAACGATCTGCAATCCCGAAATGTTGAAATCAAAGCAAAAATCTTACAATCTCTGAATCTAAATCCGAAACACTACTAAAAACGTAAAGACAATGTTCTAGAATGTAAAACCTCTTGAAAACCCAAAAGTAAACACTGTGGGAACCCCAGTTTTCTTCTTTCAAAAATTCTAATTATACGTTCCAAAATTTCGGCACGGAGTCAACTTGGCGAAGCAAGTCGCAATCACCGACCAGTTCGGCAATACGCCGAGTTGCTCTTCTTATCGCCTTTTGGCTTGGCTCCTCCATCAAATTATTCTGGAACTTTTGGCGAGCTTGATCACTATCGTTGAATTTGCCGTATTGCTCATTAAGTTGGTTTTGTCCATGGACTATTTAAATTTTTGCGAGCTGGAGACCCACTCGGCAAGTCGCCGAGTGGATTCTGTGAGCTCCAGCTTCTCTTTTCTTCAACTTTTTTCATCCCTTTGTACATCATAATGTCCTTGCCTCACTTTATACCCTTCATTGCTGAATATCAACATATTAACATCAGTTATAGGGGTAAAAAAGGCATTGATGACATTAAATCCTTAAATAATAAGCCCTAAGTGAGTCAAAATCTCCAACTCATCACTAACCTTTCTAAAATCTTGTGGACATTTGTGGGTCTTTCATTTTTAAGAACATCTCACAAGAATCCATATGTTTGAGGTTGTTTCTTTTATCCTTGTTGGGAGAAGAACCCATGTGGTAGGTCGAACTACCAAATGATTCCATAACTTCATGGGAGGAACTGATAGAAGCTTTCCTTGAATTATTTTTCTCTCCTTCGAAAATGGTGAAACTAAGAGATAACATCCAGAATTTTAAGAGAGTCAAAAGTGAGTTTCTCCATGAAACTTAGTTGTGATTTCAAAAGTTAGTGCTATAATGCCTGATACATGATGTTCCACACAACTTATTGCTACAATATTTTTATCGTAGCCTTGATACAGTCAACAAAGGGTTAGCCAACCAACTCATTCAAGGAGAGATAATGTGACAACCATTTGATTTGAAAATAATGTTGACCAAGATAAAATGATCATGGCTTACCAGGGAGGATCAAATATCATCTCTACAGTTTGGTATGAGTAAGGAACAAATGAAGAAGAACTATAAGCGTGATGAGAACATGGCCAAGATGATGACTCAACTTGACTTGTTATCCAAACATGTCATGAGGGGCTAATTCAAATTGGTAAATGTACTTGGTACAAGCAGTAGGTAGTGTTCGGATGATGCCAAATTTGAGGCATTATACAATGAAATAGTGGAATACATGGGGAACCAAATGGAAAGTTCTCATCCGAACTATCCTAGATCGGGTGGGAACCAAGGTTGGACTAAGGAAAGGGATAATGCCTAAAGATTGGCGTGATAAAGGAGGTAATTAGAGAGATCGTGAAGCTTACAAAGATAGATACATACCATGCATGATCTTCCCAACCCAAAATAGCAAGTTGGACCAGAAGGGACTCAAACTGATGATATGTTTACTATGATCTTTAACAAGGTTGAAGGGTCCGACAAAGTGTTAAAAGACTTGAAAAGTAATTTCTCCCTCTTGACTCAAATGGTTACTTCCCTCTCTGTGTCAATTAAGCAGCGGGAACTCAAAAATGTCAAATCTCCACTCATTTCAATCCAAGGCAAAAAAACTTTGCCTATTGATACATGATAAGTCAGAGATTTCGACTCATATAAGGCTTTGTATTCATGGTTTTATTATAATCAATGCCTAATGTATGCTCTAAAATGATGTTAAAGTGTTCATTTGTAGCAATGAAGGCAAAGGACATGACCGGGCAAAATACAGCGAAAAATATGAAAAAGGCTTAAGATAGAAAAAGTTGAGAATCGCCAAAGCTACTCGACGACTCGTCGAGTGGTACTTCAGCTCGCCTAAAGCTCCAGACTGCCAGCCCTACGGAGAAACCTAATTGGCGATGGAATTGGACATTCGGCGAATCACCAAACGGATCGACGACACACACTTGGATTGCCTTAAGTAACAGAACCTTGGGGTTAAAAATCCAAGGCAAATCGGCGATGGAATGGGGAAATTGGTGCGTCGCCGACTTGCTCGGCAATACTCAACTGACTTCGCCTAATGGTCCTGAAAGACAAAATTTAGGAAACAATAAATTGAATTTCAAAAAGCAGAAAAATAAGGAAGTCTTAGTCCAGACATGAGTAATTTCTCCATTGTATAACTTGGAACTTTCGTGGTTTACTTAGGTTTAGGAGTTTTCTAGTAGATTTTGAGTTGGGTTTTTGAGATTGAGCATTTTGGATCATTGTAAATACTTGGATTGCAATACCCAGATTATGGAGAACGTAATTGGTATTGATTTCTTTCTTTTTATGATGTGTGGCTAAAACCCCAATTCTTGGGGTGTGATCATGTGATTATTTATCTAATTAGCTTATGGGTATTTTTGTTTACTAACATAAATGTTGTTTTAAAGTGGGTTTGATTGATAGTTGTGTATTAACTCATGAATTGTAGTTGCAAATATAGTTCTATCTTAGTGTTTGGGGCTTTCTTGAGAGAAAAGTTCTGGAGCTAAGGTTATCGATTAACGGTTGTAGTGATTGGGTTGTTATGGGTTCAGCTCGAGAGAGTGAATATTAACTCGATTCTACCTATCTAGCTCGAGAGAGTAGATAACTTGAGGTATTGGGCTGATTATGTTGTCATGCTTGTCAAGGTTAGAGAGAACTCGCTTTAATCGTAGAAGTTGTTCGAGAGAAAGCTATTGCACCAATAATCTAGCCTACCCACTTGGATTTTAGCAATTGTTAGCCTATAATCGATCACATCCCCGAGAATCTCTATATGCTTGTTTACTTTCCCTACTTTCGCAACTATTGTAGTTGATAACTGACACTTCTTAACCTCCCCATCTTACATTTGTTGTCACCCCCTTTATTTACATTTATTTTATTCGATAATATTTACTCCTATAACCGATTAGACCACAAGCTTTACTTCTAAATTGAATTCCTTATTGTACCGCTACATGTGGGTTCGACCCCAACTCTTTGTTGAGTTTATACTAGATTACGATCGCCTACACCTAGAATTGGATGAGGTGTATTTGAGTGTTATCAATACCATCCCCAATCCCAAGAATGATGTTTGGTGAATGAGAACTAGGTCGTGTCACAAAGTTAATAAGACACTTCTTGGGAGGTAACCCAATTTTATTTTATTGCTTTCAATAACATGTGTTGTGAGTACAGGTTGAAATTAAGTCAAAAAAGAGAAAAGGACAACATGGGTGATGCAAATACCCATTCGTCAATTGGCGGATATCTTCATGTTCGCCTTCTTAGCCAAGAATTTTGAAAAATAGTACTGTCAACTTCTACATACAGGTACTTGTTGGCGATCTATCGAATGAAATTAGGAGAACTACATCAGATCCGCCAAGTTGAACTTCAGGTTAGGTATTTGTATAGGCATCATCGACGAGCTTAAGCTCCTTAGGCGATTCGCCGAACACGTTTAGCGGCATTAGTATCAGACGATCGAATGTGCCTAATATGAAAAGTCCAAGGGTATTTTCTCTTTTAAAAAGTCAACGTTTTAACTTTTGAATCTTTTCACTTCCTAAACTCTATACTCTTAGCCTAAATTCTAGTTTGAGTCTTCGTTGCTTCAATTTGCTTGCATTGAGTGATATATTGCTTGTGATTCTCACCCCAAACCCTTCATCCCTTTTTGTTTGCGAATCTTGCTTATTTAGGTTGGCTTTTGAGTTTATTTCTACTAGAAATT
>JAJOOH010003762.1:0-12823 GCA_029582605.1 Solanum gracilifrons | reverse complement strand
ATTTTTAGTTTTCACTATGAAAGTAAAATACCAATTTTAATTTGAATGGTAAAGTGAGCACATAAAATACAAAAGTTGTTGATATACAATTATGATGAGAACATAATAAAAATAAATACAGACTTGTTGTCATTGAAATTGAGATTGAAATACGAAATGAGCACAATAAATACTCACATCAATTAAAATACAAAATTGACTTTGTTGGTATGTCATTATGATGAACACAAAAAAAAAAAATACAAACTTTTCTGAATACAATGTGAGAGTTAAATACAAAATGATCACAGTAAAATACGCACCACAATATGATATTCAATTTTAATTTGAATGGTAAAGTGAGCACATAGAATATAAAAGTTGTTGGTATACAATTATGATGAAAACATAATAAAAAAGAAATATGTTGTCATTGAAAATTGAGATTGAAATACAAAATGAGCACAATAAATACTCATTTCAATTGAAAAACAAATGTGACTTTGTTGGTATACCATTATGGTGAATTCAAAAAAAAGAAGAAAGTAGAACTTGTTTGTAGATAAAGTGATATTGAAATACAAAATAAGCAAATTAAAATACAAAATTGTCGTCATTTGTGTTCTAAGTAGAAAATTATTGATTAAATTGGATACCTCTAGTAATTCTCTTAGATTCTGCCATAGGAGCGTGATTTAGAGTTTATCAAATCCTAAACGTGATTTCAACTACAAACAACAATTTTAAACAAAAATAAAATCATAAACTAAATCTTAAAAAATGAGTAAAGATGCATACCTCAATAAAAAGGATTGTGTGAATATCTTTATAAATATATTTTTCAATTTCTGGAAAAAAAAAAAAAGAAGAAGAAGAAGAAGAGAGAGGCGGATTTTGAAATGGAAAAGAATTGAAAGATGTAAATATGTTGCAAAAAAAAGAAAAAGAAAAAAAAGAAGAAGATGAAAATATGAGAGAGAGAAAATATTCCCTTTATTTTAAACATATGATAGAGGATTAATTGGAAAATGTGTAATTAAGGTGAGATAAAGTAGGAAGTAAATTAGGATACAACAAAACCCTTTTATTACTATAGTATGAGTGACTATATAGGATATTTTGTCAATGTTCATAATTTGATCCCATTTAAGTTAAGTTCAAGAAAAATATATTTTCTTCGCTTCAGTTTGTGTGTCTTACTTTCCTTTACAGTATATTGTAAAAGGATTCTCTCTATTTTTTTTAATTTTAACCTTTCACTTGACAAGTTTAAAACCACAAGATTAAATATATATTTATATCATTTTGTTATATTCTACATATGTTCAGTTTAATCTATCTTTATACCATTTCATACATGTCTGAAGTTTCACATAGTCCTCAATTTATGTGGTATTTATTCATTCTTACTTCTTTTTATGTCAATTTTGATGATTAGAGACCGCTCTCTTCAATTATTTTTGAGATGGAATGGGAGAGAAGAGGGCTTGCTTCATATCCGTTAATTCATTTTTTATTTATAAAACTTCAGACAAATAAAATATCTATAAAAACTATGCTTATCAATTAAAGTAGGTGATTTTAGATTAGCTTCTGGAATTCTGAATTGTTTCTCTCTATTTCATATAACTGCACACCACCACAACTTAACATATATATATATATATATATTGATGTGTAGTAATTTAAAAATGCAAAATTTACCCCATACTTAGTTATCATCAAAGAACAATGAGGTACGACGACAAACCAATAACCTAATTATACCAAATTATAATTAACAAAAAACTTATGTAATTGATAAGGAAGCTGACAATTAATGTCAACATGTTTGACACTTTAAAACCTAATTTTCTTTGTTTAAGTTGACGTTCTTTTGTTAGTTCAACAGATTGGATAGCCAAATTAATTAATTTTCCCAAGAATTACAAGACAGACGACATGTTAGACTACTCTTTTGGATTCATATGAACTCGATACTGCGATAGGTTAATGTGTTATATCCTTCCCTAATTATATGTGTAGCAGAAAAACATGTTCTTATAATATTTATTATTATATATATCTGATACTGATCTGAGAATCATAATTAGTTTGAATTTACTTCGTCTAAGACCTACTAAAAGGAGTACTTCCTATCAAAAAAAAATTTCATTCTCATACCTTAAATCCGAGGCCTCTAACTAGATTCTAGTTAAAAATGAGGGAATTAAATCCATTTCACTATAACTTGTTATGGAATTACTATTTCTTATTAACTACCCATTTCGCCTATATGTCATGAGTAATAACAAAATTATAAATGAAAATTGAATCCTTCACAATCTTACCGAAAAGGTAGCAGTAAAATTGTCATTTTATTTGTAGATCTTGAATAATTTTAACGTATCTTAATAATAATTATTAATTCAATTTCTGACTTATTTTTCGTGGGTAAAATTATTCAATATCTACAATTGGTTTACAATATCTATTTTAAATAGAAAAATTACCTAAATACATAAGTTTATCATATTCTCTAAAATTCCTTATCATTTAAAAAAATTAGAAAAATCGAGTAGATACATCACTATACGTGATGCATCGGTCAGATACATCACTTTATGCGATGTATCGGTCGGATAAATCACTTTATGCGATATATCGGTCGGATAGATCACTTTATGCGGTGTATCAGTCTGATACATCACTGATCACTTTACGCGATATATCGATTGGATACATAACTTTACGCGATGTATTGGACATTGATGGATGGATCTGAAATTAGAACACGATGTATTGGAACGTTTTGGGATGTATTTAAATTCCATCAAATATAAGAGATTTTTGTAATTTAAAAAAGAATAAGAATAGAACGTAAACTCTTAACAGTATGAGATTATTGAAAATTAAAATTTATATTATTTTAAAAAATGCATATCGTGGGCCAGCAAAGAGATAGACCTAAGACCTTTCCCAAAATATATATAAGTCAAAACCATACAATTATACTACCAAAATGTTATCAACTTTATTCCAAAAGTTAATACTCCTATATTAATACTCTAGTAGTAATATTTCACCCTGTGATAGTCAAGTTAGTTGAACAAGTGATTTTTCAAATAAAAAATCTTAAGCTCGAAATTTCGTGCATGCTTTTTCGACCAAATTCATCACATGAGACATAAGTTTTACACTAAGCGAGATTAATCATATGTGAACACACTTAAAAAAAATATATAAATCAAGAATTTCATTTGTCAACCAAAAAAATAAAAGTAATATTTCATGGAGTTGGCATCTAATACTTTTCTAGTGTATCGACGTTGAATGGATTATTATATTATATATATATGAATGAATAAATAAAAGAAAATCATGTTGTGCCTGGATTGTGTTTCTTATATATAGACCATTCAAATTCAAAATCAAACCAAACATCTCAAAGTATATCATATAATAAAATAATCAATTACAACTACTAATATAATAGGTTTGGCCGGTCTATTTATGCAACTGCCTACACTTAATTAGAATGTTTGGCTATTTAATTAGTCTATTACCTCATCATCCTTATTATATATATTTTTTTCAAATTCAATATTAAAACTTGAAAAAATTTAGGTACTAGTTTGTACCACCTTGTTAATTATATATGTTATAATAGGTTATTTTATATTGCATTCAAACTAGATGTAATATAAATAGTATTATTATAATTTATAGTACATCATCTAGTTTGAATGCAATATAAATAGTATGGTTATTATATTGCATTATCATTTATGTTAACATATATTATTGGTTAATTCTGAATTAATATACATTAAAATTCTGAATCTGTCTTTATAAACATGTAAAATAGAAGTAAATTTACTTTGTTTTATGCTTATCCCAACAAGAGGTTTAGGGAAATTCTTGCTCCTATTAAATTATTTGTATTATATAAATTATGATCTTGATTCATCAATTTATGAATCTCTCAATTTTAAAAATCATCAAAATAAGAGACAAAGACCATTTCTTTCTAACTCTTTATCAAATTCGATAAATATTGTATATTTCATTATAGTTATATGCTTCGGAATATTCCTTTTTATTTAACTTCTTTAAAATAAATTTCATATTAAAAATCCACAACTAGTTGTGATTTTCAATTCGAACTCTTGATATTATAAGGTTTGAAATTGTAGTGAACTATTGACACATAATTATTTGGCATGAATAAGGAGAAGTAGTGGACTTAGTTGTCGATGATCTAGGCTTATTTTGTTTGATTGAAGAGACCAATAATAAAAAGATACGTATCTAAAAACTAAAAATGGACAAAAACAATAAGACGTGAGGTGTTTGTATAAAAACTACTCCCTCTGTCCACTTTTATTTGTCATGTTGTGCTTTTCAAAAGTCAATTTGACTTATTTTTAAAGTTAAATTAGATTACATTAATTCAATTTTTTAAACAAAAAAATTAGATATTCAAAAACTATACGAAAAGTACTATACGTTGCAATTTTTTACATATCAATATGATGAAAAAATATATCCTAAAATGTTGGTAAAAGTTTTTATAGTTTGACTCTAAAAATGGAAAGTATGACAATTAATAGTGGACAGAGGGAGTATTTATGTGCAAGGAAAAAAGCAAAAAAGTTAGCAAATATGTGATCATTATTTACAATCATCCAAAGTGGACACCCTTTTAGTTTTTGTTTTCTAGGTATTATTATTACTACTACTTTTTCTATCCTTTTCATCACAAAAAAAAAAAAGGAAAAATAAAATAAAGTAATCACGAGTCAAAAAATACATTAAAAATATCTCATTTTTTTGAGTTTCAGACTTAACTATATAGAGCTAAACACATTTGGAATATCTCATTTTTTTGAGTTTCAGACTTAACTATATAGAGTTAAACACAACTGAAATCTCATTTTTTTGAATTTCATACTTGATTATCAAGTGTTGTTATATACATGAACTATTAAATGTATGCGTTTTATACTTGCCTATCAAGTGTTGTTGTTAAATACTGTGAGCTTTCTACCTGGACTAATGTCAAGTTTTTTATTGAAACACACTTAAAATGTATACCAAATCGATAGTTCAGATATAAAATTTCTAAAAATTAAAATACTGTAAGTGTATATTTGTCCCTTCCAAAAAATAAAATAAAAAATCAAAGGGAACCCCCTATTCATGTATATATTCAATTCAAAAAGAAAAAAAAAAGAATATTTATAAATTCCAAAAAGAAATAATTTTCAAATTTGATCATTTTTTAAATTATATTGAATGGTATCGAATTTATTTCTATATTCAAGCGTTACGGAAAAAGAAATTACTCCTAACTATTGAATCTAAAATCCCATAGGCCTTGGTGCCCGTATTAAAATTCAATTAAATTTAAATTCATATTAAATATTTTTTATTTTCTAAAAAAAACAACTCCAAGAGGAGACTGAACCAACTAATTCGTAACAAAGATAACTCCATATCGTGTGTAAGCTGAAACCAACAAATGTGCAATTTCTCTCGACACTTACCACTCCACGACAATCCGATTGGTCAAACAAGCATTGTCATTTAATTTATTCTAAAACAAAAAAAGTGCCAGTTGTATTTTACACTTTCACATTATCACTTCATCAAAATAATCAATGGAAACAAAAAAATAGAGAGAGATAATTTTTCTTTAATCAGTTTTCATAACCTTGTTAATAATCTAATTATACAAATTCGGCATCCTAATAGAGAAACCTATCAACAATTTGTTAATAAAAAAGCTTCAATCAGAGATCTAATCTATACTTTTAAAATTAAAATCTAACATTTTTTTTAGATCTATGATAAATTTCACCGTCTATCAACGGCGGTTCCTGTACACAAAAACTGAATCAACGGCGCCGGTTCATGACAAAACGGCGCCGCTGGATGTTGCCATTTCTTAAACACCGGTAACTCTTTCTTCACCTCCTCTTTCTTACTATTACTCGAATTAGAGTTAGAATTAGAGAGACGATTAATCACCGATTTCAGATTTCCGGCATCAGGAGAAGCCGGAGAAGTAATCAACGGCGATAAAAGCGGTATAGCGACATTCCAATCGGTCGGTCGGTTGATTTGAATTGATGCCGGTGCTCGACGCTGTAACCGGCTAGGATTCCGGCGGTCTCCGGTGGAAGTCCGGTGGTTGATTGACATAATTGGATCGGAGACTTTGTATTTGGGGAGAGAGAAATTAGGGCTCGAAAGAGGGGAAATGTGAATGCGGTGGAGAAGAAGAGATTTGGGGGTTTATATAGGGGTCGTGTGGAAGACACGTGGCAGATTTTTAGTCAAAGGTCAAAGGAAGAGCCAGAATATTTATGTTGCACAGCTCGGCTTTGAGCTGGATAACTCTGAGTATTTACTCTTTGAGTCCTGTTCGTTTTAATTTATGTGAAAATATTTAACTGAATGTTACTATATCTTAAGATCGTGATTATGAATTATGTTGACTCAAAATTTAAGTTTTATTAAACATGCAATTTAAAGTAGAAAGAAGTATTGAAAATGCCTCTAAATTTGATGTAAATATAATTTTATTCTCAAATTATTGATAGCCTTAAAAGCACCTCTTAATTTGACTAATTGAACTTAAATACACATTTGATCTTGTAACATGAGTAAAATACGCCCCTAAATTCTCGTCACGCTTAGGTTTTTTTATCACTTCTCACGACTTCAGTTAAGAGTCTTATGCTCCTACAAGAGTTTGAGATGACTTGCTATGTTATATTGCAGATCGGGCATGTAGGAAATTGTGTACCAAAAAAGATAATTAGCATAATAGGAAAAATGAGTTTGTTGATACCATAAGCACATGAATAGATGATATAAATTGCAACTGGTAGTTTGGTGAATGAAATATTTGACGTTCACGTAAAGTTTTTGAAAAATCATACATTAAAATGGTGTGATACAACTTATTCTAACGTTTGTATTGATGAAGTGTTATAATTTAAATATATAAGCCCTGATTTATAAATATTCTAATTTAAATATATTAAAACATATATTTTTTTAAAGATAATTTTAAAATATTATAAAATACTTTTTTATATTTTATAAATTTAATATTTAATTAAAATATGTCACATAAATTAAGATATAGATTAATTGACATTCTAAGCCGAGCTCACGTCTAAGCCGCTTAACCAAAAGGACTGATATTTTTATAGTATATACTATATAGTATATTAAAAAAAATAATAACTCATCACTTGGTCAAAAGGGTTACATAGCTGACTGGATCCTTTAACCCAACGTCACTCTTTCTATTATAGGCAAATCCTATACCAATTTGTGTCACAAAATAAGTGAAAACACTTTTACAAGTTAAAAGTAAAAACACCTCTTAACCAGCAATAATTAATTAACAACAATAACTTAACTAAACTAAATATATTTTTTAGAAAAAGTTATCCCTCTTTGTAAATGTCCTGAAAACCTATATAATGACATTACATTCAATGACAATAAAGATTTTCTTACCTTTTATTAATATACATATTTATTATCGTTAAAAGTTATCTTTATTATAGTGATAGTTGAGTAGTTGGGAGCAGAGGCGGAGCTAGGTGAGGGTTCATGAATTTGGACGAACCCACTAGCTTTCCCGTAAAATTTGTATTTATTTTAAAAAATTAAATAAATATATACGCATATTAACTTGTGAATCCCCTAATAAAATTAATTGACAGTTCAATGGTAAGGAAGAGCGGTGAAAATACTTTCCACACATTTCTTCTGGGTTCGAACACCTTTCTTTTCTGTTTTAAAATTTAGAACCTCAAACTCCTAATCCTGACTCCGACTCTATCTGAGAAGTGGGTGAAAGACCTTGGATAAATCCAACCTTCATTGGCTACTCAGCTTAGTAATACGACTTACTTTTTTTATGTGATTTACAAAGTAGAAATTATTACAAAATCGAATAATTATCATAAAGTGTTCATCCGAAAAATAGAGGTTTGAAGAAATTGTAAAAATTTATTGCACAGTATTACATATTATCCAGCCGTTAAGTAATGGATTTTTACCCGCACGTGAAACCATATCATCATCGTTCATTTTCTGACAAATGATGTAACAATTAACGGCTATGATTAGACTTACGTGGCCATTTTTAATCCTTAAAAAAGGACAATGCACGTCTGGGTCGGAGATATCGAGTTATCTTCATTGTCTGATTGTGCTGTCACACATTTCAAACTTTGGATCGTTTTAACGTTCCTTTCGAGGATATCGTCCACGACCACGAGTGTGGTAGGATGAATGAGACTCTTTCGTTTTTAATCAAATATGAAGTAGTAATTTTATAATAAATAGAATATTACAATAAAGAGTGTCGAGATAACTTTAAAATTTTGAAATTATGCATTTTTATGGTAATTATTTTAAATTAATTTGAATTTTTTTGGATATAGTTTTAAGTTATGAGTTTCCGTAAATTCGTAGATAAAAAGACTTGAGAATATAAATTACACTTAAGAGATTATTTGATTTAGAGACAAGTTATACATAAATTACTACTAATAAAGATTATATTGTAAAACAATATGGAACAATGATGTAAAATTAGCAATTTATGGAATTAATAAAGTGGTTGCTCGATTAGTTATATATTCATAGTATCGATTAGTTAAGAACTCGCACTGAAAATGGGGATTTGAAATGGATCTATTGGTATACTAGCTAGGCGAAACAAGATTACAAATTATGAAGATATTTAGGACGAGGTGGATATTGCCTCTGTGGAGGATAAATTAAGAAAAGTGAGATTGAATCTGACATGATTCAGATATGTGACGAGGACATATTTAGATGCTTTACTTGGAGATGTGAGATGTTGAGTTTGGTGGGTCTAAGGAGAAGGAGAGGTAAAGAAAGATCAAAGAAGTATATATGATGAGGTGATTAGACGTAACTTAAAACACATATAACTTACCGATGACACGACTCTAGATGAAAAAATATAGTGATCGGGGATCAAGAGCAGGTTAATAGGTAATTGTGCTATAGAGTTTCCCTAATCAATAGTATTAGTATTTATTTTTTTTGAATTTTTATTATAGCCTATTATTATTCTCTTTTTCTTTCATATCGTAATATTTGTTGGTACTGTTTTTTTTTTTTCCTGAAATATTCTCTTTTCCTTCTTATTTTGCTATATTTTATTTGAATTGGGAATTTATAAAAAAACAACCTCTCGATATTTACTCTCATAAGGTCGGGATAAGATTCATACAAACCATCCTGATGTTGATTTTGATCTTTTAATCCGTGTTTACTAAATCAATTTAATGTTGATCTTTTAATCCGTGTTTACTAAATCAATTTAATGTTGATCTTTTAATCCGTGTTTACTAAATCAATTTAATGTTGATCTTTTAATCCGTGTTTACTAAATCAATTTAATGTTGATCTTTTAATCCGTGTTTACTACTACTTTTATTCTTATTCATATATCATGAGATAAATTCTTACCTAACTTATACAAATATTTTGTATGCAGGCAATAAAAATAATAAACCAAAATGAACATTTTAATCTGTGTTTACCAATTCATTATTCTTATATCATACTTCATAACATGAGATAAATTCTAACCTAACTTTATACAAAAATTTTGTATGCAGGCAAAATGCTAAATTTTATGCTTTCCTATATGAAAAGGTACCCAAAATATATTATTACCATTAATGTGATTCTTTTTTCCAAATATTACCTTATGCAACCAAAAATCTCACAGAGATTGTTTGGTTATCTAACTAAGTTATTTCGAAATTATAACCGTTGAACTAATTTATTTCGCAAGACAACAAGAACAAAAAAGAAGGGCTTAATGTAGGTGTCAAGCTAAGAAAAGACGGAGAATTAATAGATTAAAATAAGAAGATGACATTTTCAGCTATTAGAGTCTTCGATAAGAAATCTTTAATCAAACAAAATATAAATTTAATCTCGAACTTATTCAACCTTATCTAGGAACAAAAAGATCACTTAATTAGTACATCAGTTAAGAACAAACATAATTTCTAAATATTCTTTATGTGCCCTAGTCAAAGTGTCCATGGTGGGTCATAGTTAAACCACCTTTGACAAAAAAGAAAAAAGAAAAAAGAATAAACAGAAATGAATGGACTCAAGCAAAGACCCAATCCAAAAGCATAGACAAAAGAAGGAATCAATTAACCCCTAACACTAGTTTTTGTAACTTTACAAGATTTTCAAGAACATTTTTGACTCCACTAAAATAATTTATCGACACCCTTTAATCTTTATAGCATATTTTTTTTCTCTCTTAATTTATGTTTTAAGCAATTCACAATAGATCAACCAAATATGCCAAAAAATAAATAAATCGAGTTGTACAGGTTATTGTACGTATTCTTACTCTAATTTTTACTAAAAGTTGTTCCATGACTTGAATTCATTACCTCCTAATCACATAACAATAACTTTACCAGTTACTCCAGGGCTCCCTGACACTTTACTATTTGAAATATCACAATTTAATCTGTAATAATTGACGAGCTATGTCTTCCATAACAATTAAATCAAAGTTAAGTAGAAGTTTATTGATTCTTGATTAATTACTTCCTTGCTAGGATTAATTTGTAACCATTTTTATTTTTGGTGCACCAACTAATATTTTGAAAATATTAATTCATAATTTTCTAAAGTAAATAAGAAATTATTAAAAAGCTGAGTTACTGAAGTGTGAAGTACATAAAACAGAAATTAGTAATCGTTTGTAAAATGACCATTTTAACCCCTCAAATATCATTATAACTATTAAAAGATCACTAGTTTTCCATTGAAATTTACCACTGAAATATGTTTGATAGTTATTCCCACCGATATTTTGATTGAATGTGAGGGGAAAAAAATAGTGGCGTCTTCATACGGTAACAATAGAAAGCTTCGATGAGTATCTACACTATTGAAAAGAATCACTATTTTCCCTGAAAAAAAATTTAGTAGTTATTTTCAAAGATATTTTAATTGATAGGTGAAAAAGAAAATAATAAAAATAATATTTTTATATAAAAAAAATTAGAAAGTTTCCGACCATTTCAGTGAGAATGGTTATACCAACCAAAGGTCATATTTAAAAATAAGGGTCACGTGAAGATTATGTTTCTCAATGTTTATAACTTAGACCAACGAAAAGGTCATCGAACTGTTAAGCTTTTGACCAATGCGCCAAATTTCGATGACTGCTTGGCTCTTCCTGCATGGTTTAATTTTGAATATAACACGATAATCATATTTTTATTTGACTAATTAAATTCCTCCCAAGTTAATTATTCACATCGAGGGTCAGCTAGCAAACCAATTCTATGAAACTTCCACAAAGTTGAGAATAAAATCGTCTTAAATAAGTTAGAATACCAAGATTAGTATAACCCTATACGGTGACTTAAGTTTCCTAGAAATTAGGATGTACTTCAGATTGGCCTTGCTCAGTGACAATTCTTGAGTAATTTTTCAGGTTTCAGGATTATCGAATCGTCGTTCACAAGGGCTACCACATGAGTCCAGAGGGAGGAGTGAGGCTTACAGTTCTTTCGTCTTCAAGATAAGCTAGCAAGCTCCAGTTTCGATCAGTATCAAATCTCATAACCCTGCAGAAAGCTGAACAACAAAGGAATTGAAAGAGAAATGTTAATAGTAATAACATTGCATGACCTATGGAAAGCATGCATATGTTTCAAGGCTACTGTATGACTCAGTGGGCGTGTACTCGACATATTTGTCCCACCTCTAAGAACATCCAACTGAGCAAAAGAAGGAAAAACGAGAAGAAGCATTTACGACATAAGTAAAATATTTACTGCTTACTTATTGATTGAAATGAAATAATAATGTGTATAAATGGTGATCGTGGTGTCTAGATGTATCTCTCTATGCATACTCCTTGAATGTTTCTTCCATCTCGAACAATTCTGAATACGCGTGCATGACACAAAATATTGATGACCAAAACTAGTTCGATTTTATACTTCCCAGTGTGATCTCTCAAAATCTCTCCTGCAATTACCACAATATGAAAGCATACACTCCTCTCTCTCTCTCTCTCTCCCCCCTCCCCCCAAGCAGTCCAGCACTAAAACAATAACAAGAAATCAGAAGGCAAGGACAAGAATTATGTCTTGACTGGACGAAAAGGAAAGATAATAATCATAGCCATTCAATTCCCTCGTCAGTTCTAGATTAATCCCCCAACTCATCCCTTACCCTTTCCACTTATCTGAAGCAAAAATAAAAGCAAACGTATAAAACCTGAGTTGAAAATGAATATAGATAAATTAGAGCAACATTTATTTGTACCTCTCATGAATTCAGATAGCACATTGCCTGTGCTTGAAGATAACATGAATCCTTGTACTTTCTCCCACTGCCAATGTGAATTCCATTTTTAATCCAGTCCTCACGATGAATCCAGGCCTCCCTACTAATATCAAGAATTCCGAGGATCTGCAGTGCATAGAAGTGATACTAACTCTATAGAGTCTCATACAAACTTAAAAGTGAAGCATAGTACAAGATTTGGTTGAACAGGTATCACCTTATGCATCATTAAAAGAAAATCGTCTCAACAAGATAAGTACATTTTTAGCATCCTGGATATAGCAATCTCAAATTGAGCTGGTGGTTATTCGAAAAGAAGAATTCTACCAAATGTAATAGTGTACCACTTAGTATTCTTCAGAAACTAAGATTATAAAACAAAAAGCACGACACAATACAATGATTGTCCTCTTAAGGCTCCTGATCTTGAATTGAGATGTTATTCATAAATTATGCACCA